>OX419335.1:41223024-41228024 GCA_948470475.1 Galaxea fascicularis | reverse complement strand
ATGAAGTGTGTCTGGTCTGTCTTTGTGTATTCTAAATTCATTGTATTGATATACAACACGACATCAAAAGTTTTGTCTAGTAGTAAGTTTCACCACATTCAACCCATCAGAACAGGGCCTACAGTCTCAGAGGCATCAACAACCTGGATCCATTTCTATTCCAGGGAAGCAAGATGCAGTGGCAACCAAAGGTCTCTGCTTGGCCCAGTTATTGCTCCTCCTTAATAAATTTTTGAGATTAAGTCCAGAAATGATCAATAATGCAATTACGGGTGGTGAATGGTACCTCTTAAATCTTGGATCTCATAAACTTTTCATCCGAGCTCGAAAATCTTGACAGCCTTTGCAAAGAGTCTCGAAGTCTTGTTTATGCTGCATTTATTTTGGTCTCTGTCTCAGATTTTCAAACAAGGGCCTCGGCATCACAGCGAGTCTCAGATTTTACCATTTGCCACTTCTATTATTAGAAGACAGTGTTTTTTATTCATTAGTTGTCTTACTGTTGCTAAGTCCTTCTGTGTCAATTTCTTCTCCATTCTTGACTGCTGAATGAGCTTTCCAACATCAAGTGAAACTTTCTCATCTGTCAATAAATTAAACCATTAAAAACACATCAGTCTCCTATCACACTGGACATTTCTTCTGTCTAAGATCTACTGCACAGTCAGCAACAGGGAATACTGTGTAGGTGGAGGAATCAACTATTAAACAAAATTATGAATTTCAAACATAGGAAAATTTACATAAAAACAATACAATCACAGGGTTTTCTGAAAAACAGTACCGGTATATAAATGACTTGCAAATGTACACTGTATAAATGTGAATATATGGGCATCATATATTGAACTGGGAATGAGAGACTGTACATTACAACTAGATAGGAGTGAGGTGTGCAGTTGAAACCACTACTTTAGCTGCATGAAATGAACCAGCCCCATCCTTCAGTTCATCCATTATTGACTGTAACAATGTTTGTCATAATCTATGTACATGTAGCATGGAAAAACAAATGAAAACAACATAAAATAAAATTCCAGTGCTATAATGAAATGCAGCCAGTTGACAGCCAGATGAAGAAGATACCCAGTGAGCAAGTAAAGTCAGTGGTATGAGGCATATTTTGAGAAAAATCATTGCTTCATATCAGAGTTCATTCTAGAAATCGTTCCAAGTGAAACAATTGTGTCCCACTGCTTATGAAAATTGGGGACATCAGACAAATGCCAGTGCTCAAAATTAGCGGTCGTCCGGTCGTCCAAGACGACCAAAAAGTCAACTGGGCAAACAATTTTGTGGCAAAATTAAGAGGCTGGATGCCCGTGGAATAAACAACAGAGAACCCAGCCAAACAAAGAAAATGAGTTAATTAACCATAAACAGCACAAGACTAACATGACGGTTTTGTATTGTCAGTGTCTGATAATGTGAAGTTAATAATTAATTAATTTGCCTCAGTTAGGCATTGAAATCTGTAAATTTTACAAAACATTGCTGGGTAGAACGTTAAGGCAAAGCTAACATATTAACTAAAATCACTCAAAAAGACAAAAATGGATGTTTTTTGTGTAGTGCACTAAGTTGGTGGGTTTTTCTAATAGGCAACCAATAATTTATCAGGGCAAGGTCCAAATTCACGGGTTTGGTTGTTTGGCTTTTGAAATATGGACAACCAGGATTTTTTTTTTAATTTCGAGCACTGAAATGAGAAGGGACATTTTTCCAAAATCATCGAGAAAATTATTTGTACTTAAGTCTACTAGAAAACTGCAGTACAAAATTCACAATATTATTGAAATATGCCCTAGAATGAACACTGCATATCAACATTGATGGATAACATCTTTGTTGACATGCTAACTCTCAAACACTTACGGTGCAATTCTTCTGTCTCTCGATCAAGCTTTGCAGAATCCTTGTTTGCTGAATGCTGTTTGTTTGACGCAGCACCATCTAAAAATAAACAAGGATTACTCTGAGGCAAAGAGTTATAAAATGTTTTCATACATATTGTCTATTGAAGACTGTGACTATCAAGTTGCATATGTCTAATAAAGTTCATATGATAAATAATTTGCGTGCATGTCCTTTAATTAACATTAACTTCACAAATCATGCGCAAGTTTTAGTGATGCCTTGAATTAATTCTATAGTTGTTTTTAAGACTATAAATTCTGTTGTGGAAAGAAACAACTTCTTTTCAATGGAAGGAATCAACTTTGTTTTGAAACGAAGCGACTTGGAACAAAACAACTGGATACCAAATGAATGCTGGTCAAAGCTTAAACCATACCAACTACACTAAGGATCCATTCCTTTTCCCTAATAATAATTGTCAACTTACATTTGTTTGTTGTTTCAACTGCACCTCCATGTCTTTGAGCAGATGCCACAGCCTATAAACCAATCCAAACAAATTCCAGTTCATTCGGCCAACCATGTTAACTTTCAATCAAAAGGTGATAAAACAAACAAATAATAATTGTCCCGCGCGGCATTCAGTTAAATCCTGTCGAGTTCGGTTACAACTCCGATGGGTGACCTTGTGCAAATATACCTCATTGGTCGGCTCCCTTTTTCTCTGTTTAGTTCCTCCTAAATATCACTATATCCAAACCAAATGCAAACTATTCATCCGGTCATTCAGTAATAAAAAGTTTAACGTATAAAAAGGTTGCTAAAACGAAATAAAGGCTTGCCCAGAGCAAGATTCGAAACTCGGGTCGCTTGAATTGAAGGCGCGAACACTTCAACAGTTGACCAAAGAAAACTCAACCTCTGGCTGTTAAATTGTTGACAAGCCAAATGAAAACAGTCAATGTATTCTTGAAGATGTCAAGAAAGCTGATGCTTATCAAAATTGATATCTTACTGAGTTGTCGTGCTGTTGTGCACTTATAAATACTACACCTGTAAGTTTTTTCTGTCCTGTATTGCACAATATAGATGGTTGTGCTTTCATTCACTCAACGCCATGACAGTGGCGAAAGCCTTCCCAGAAGGCCTTTTACCACAAAAATGCTTCAATATTGTAAACTATAATTTAAAAAATTACACTGGAATAGAAATACCTCAAACTCAAACTTTGTGGACACTATTCTTTGTTGGAACAGGGTTAATTAGTATAACAGTGATACATGTAAAATAATATTATTAATGCATGGGGCTGTGTTGTAATCATTTGTTACAAGAATATTACTGATAATAATATTGGGCTTTGAACAAGCTGAACCTGGAATTGATAACAAGACTTACATACATACGTACATTTATTTGGTAAAGCAAGTTAAGTTACATAAAATGGCAGCAAAAGGCTGATGTGGACCTGCATCTAAAATAAGTTAAATAAAAGTAGGATGATGTAAAATGTATGAATAAAATCAAGTTAAAAATATACATAGTCATTGTGTTTGTTAGCTATCATAGGATCTCTAAATGAGAAATTATTAAATGTCCTTGGAAGATGCTACGCAAAATTTGCTTGAATTTGTCTTTACTTATCGACTCATTTATATTCGAATAAGATTACATTTAGTTTATCCTCATTTATATTAATTAATCTATTAAGAAATGACCAAATTATTGGTCCTCTATATTGAATAGATTGTTTGCCAATTTCATATTTGACACGTGCAATAACAAATTGGCTTCCCCTTCATGAGGGTCTACTGCCAGACTTTAAAGTAAATAAAGATGCAAATCCGTGAGGAACATTATGTTTGATAACATCAAACATGAACAGCAGTAAGCGCCTTTTATAGAAGTATGACAAGGGAAGCCAGTTGAGACTTTGAAGATCATCTTGATCATGAATTAATCTAGCTGCTCTATCATGTATAGGATTCAAGGAGTTGAGCATAGCAGAACTACAATTCCCCCACACAACTATGCCATATATCACTGCTGGTATAATGGATTTAAAATAAATTTCCTCTAATACTTTAGGGGGTATTTGCCTCATACGTTTTAAGGCAGTAGTATATCAAACACTAAAATCCAAAAGTTAGGGAAAACCAAAAAAATTATAGAACTGCCTAGCTTAACTGGCTTAGTACATGTTATCATTTATCATTTATTATTATTTTTTCGTACAATACAAAGTGGAACATAAGTTTGGCCAAAGATAGAGGCTTAAATGGCTTTTGATCAGAGACAAAGACTATTCTACAAAGAACAGTAGACTAAGCTAAGCAGTAAAAACTTAAATAAAAAAGATAGGTACTTGTAGACCAATAGAAATGCAGAACTAATGACAATAATCCAGGTATAATTCAGAAGTTCAGTATAGTATTCACTATTGGTAGCTCAAAGATTTCATTCCGGCTTAAGAAGTACGATTTGAACTTCTTTTGAAAGTACAGTTGCTAATGGTAAGGCTATTGCGTAAAGTCAGGGGGATATCATTCCAAAATATTAGTTGGGACTTGAGAGCAAATAGCAAATAGGCATGTACCCAGGGATGTCGTTATTCACTGGGAAAACCAGCAGGGCTCCCATGTATTCCTGGCTTGCTATTATTTTGCTACCTTAAATTTGTGGATGAATGAACAACACACAACCCCATCCAAGCTTGATACTTAAACTTCCTACGAACTACATTTAGCTCTCTCAAGTTACCTGTTTGGATCGCAGTTCAGCTGCTCGTGGTGTCTTCTTTCGAAGATAAGTGACCGAGTCCCAGTCAGATTCTGCTTCTGCCATTTTTAATCTGCACAAATTTCGTTTTCTTCTCACTCGAAATAAGAAACTACCTTCAGTTGTCCGTTTATTCGTTTATTCGAGAAAAACGAAGCATGCGTTTACAATAAACGCTGGCCAATTTATAGCAGGCTCATGCATTCTGCCATTGCGATGCATTGCATCAGCATCGGAGGGTTGTTTGTTAGCGTTTTTTTGTTGTAATGGTCAATTTACAGTGTACATACGTAAACTGAGGTCTGCACCTAGATTTAACATCAAGTTCGAACATATAGACCTTCAAACTTGAAATACAACACAAA
>OX419335.1:41208024-41218024 GCA_948470475.1 Galaxea fascicularis | reverse complement strand
ATGATATGGAAACAAATTTCTTGACTCCTGTGACCAGAGGCCCACACTTGCCTTCTATTTTGGTTTTTAGGGATACAGTATTTATTTTTCCGTGGGCCTCTGGAACCAGGGTAGTACACATGGTTTTGAAATAATTTCAGTTGAAATGTTCTTGTTCAGATCATAGTCAATGAATCTTTAAGAAAAATTTTTTGAAAAGAACCAAACAGGACCCAGAATACCAATACTGAGAGGAATGCGCTGGTCAAACTCAACAGACTGAAGATGTTACTCCACAAATTTGGCATGGCTCTTCCACTGGGTGGCTAAAAATTCAATTCCAAGGGTAGTTCTTCACTATTTTTTTTTTATTTCTGGGGTCCAAATTAAGTGAGAGAAACCCAAGTTTGCCTTGAAAAAAATGGCGTGGTTAATCCCTGAGTGCTGTCTACTTTCCTAGATTACCCTCCTTAAAATCTTTTTGACAACCGTGGATTTGCACAATTCATCTTATTGACGCACAGCTGTGAGAATGTTGAGAAATATACCATCATGACTCCAATAGGAATAAGATACTTAGGAAAGCAAGCACACTATGTTATAATGCCAAATATATGCCAGTCTTGTGAGCTAGTGGACATCAACACAGGTGGTACGACCAGATAAGAACTGCAAGATCACAACTTGTACCACAACTTTCAGAGGAAACCCCTTCAGATATCATACCATCCAATAATCTACATTGCAAGTACAATCAAGTAATTGCTAACCTCTTGACAAAGGGGCCCACAGTATCGCACCTGTTGGCACTGTCCACAAATACTGAACTCTCGAAGCTACAATCAAACAAGAGTTTGTTAATATCAACTTAAGATATGAAAATGGGATGTGGCTTGGAGTGACAATACCTCACAAATTAATGTGTCTAGATAACTTCTAAGCCACTCAGTGGGCACTATGGCCATGTGGTAGGGGGCATTACCCCTTCAATCTACCAAATAATGTTTGAGCCAGAGCATGCAGCCAGTTGAAAGGCTTAAGGCTAAACAGCTATTAAAACTCAATGTATTTTGCTCAATCTCTTACCTCTGTTTCAATTTTACAGCACGGTGGATAATGACACTCGTAAAATGATAGTGTGTCATCTGGAAAAAGAATTGAAATCTTAATCAGTATGTTAAGTAAAATTTAATGTAATTTCTACTGATAGCACAGGGTTCAAAATAGCAGCTGGCTGCTGGCGACAGCTGGCCAGCACTTTGGTCACACTTGCCAGCAATTTTTCATGGAAGCAATAGAAAATTACATCTACTGATCGGCGAAATCAATGTCGGTGCTGATTCATTTTTCTTGACAGCCAGCTAAAAATCGGCCTTGGGGAAAAAAAGCCTATAAATTCAGGCCAAAAGCTCTAAATTTATTTTTGAACCCTGATAGCAACGTGTTGTTGTTTGTCTGAAGGTGATGTCACTTTTATGTGGATTGATCATTTCACATGCTTACTGTTGGTCTTCAGCACTGAGTTGATGGTGTCAAATTGCCAAGCAATTAGCTTAAGTAAGTAGCTATTAGTCTATATTGATTTTCATTTGTGGTTGTTAGTAATTATTGGATTTGTTTCCATTTAGAAAGTCAACAAAAGAAATCTTTCACACAGCCTCACACTAATTTGGCTCTCAAGGGAAAGGTCAGAGAATAACGATATTAAATGATTCTTTGGCAACAAAAACTATTCAAGGAACTACTGTATGTTTGTTGCATCAGATTCACCCATATGCTGAACATAGTTTTTGAACAGATCCCTTAAATCTTTTGGAAACATTGCTTACAAATGTGCTCAAATTAAGTTATCCTCCTACACAGACATTCTTTTGGCGCATCATGGAATTTTTCCTTGGGGAGGAAAGACTGCATGATGAGCCAAAATAATGTTTGCATAGGAGGCTACAATTTAGTCAGAAGGGCAGAGAAGGTTGCCTCCTTACCTTCCTCAGTCACTTGTTCGCCATTAGCATTATAACACTTGTAGTTTAAATTCATAAAATGCTGAAAACAAAACAGAGTTTGACAACAAATGTTTAATCCCTCAATGAAATTATGTATCAGATAACAGGACTGTCACTAATTTTTTAAGTAGGTGGAGATATGCAAAAGATAGCCTGGGTTTTGAGTTGCTGTAGTGAAGTCAACATGCTGATTTTATATCAAAGCAGCCGGGGATATACCTCAAAATACGAGGGGAAAATCCCCAGCCCCCAGCCCTTAATGGCAGCCCTGAGATAACCTTGGACAAAATTCAACTTTCAGTAAGACTGTCATTCAAAGCTGGGGCCAAAGAATAATTATAAGATCTGTCAAATGCAATCTTAGAATACTGCTACACCATTGTTTCATGGACATATACCTCATGTTCAACTTCAAATGGTGGTAATCTAGATACTGCCATCCAGTAAAGTCTTTGATCTTCTCTGGGTTCACTTCCACAGTTATTGTTGGAGCTGGAAACATAATTATTTCCAAATAATTTAGTGAGGTACACATAACTGTCTTATAAATTTATTATTTATAAGAGCAACTGATGAATAGAAGCCTGAGAACGATTCTAAGAACATGATAGCCAAACTGCATCAGTGATAAAAAAACATTAAGAAGAAGAGTTACTTCAAGAGTCAGAAGCTGTGATTTTTGCCAGCTAAATTGTCTAAAACAAAAACAGCATATTGTTTGCACCACCAACAGTATAACAGCCAAAATCCATGCCTACTGTAAACACTGGCGTATAAGCCACACCTTTTTCCCCCAAAAAAGCTTCAAATCGAGGGTGCAGATTATCTACGAGAACATTTAAAAGAGCTTTCATAAATTTTGACACCCTCTTAAAGACAAAACTGAAATTCAATCTACTTAAACAGTGATGAATACTTCTGTAAAACATGATAAGTTGTGTATACTCTTCCCCACTTAAAAAAAAAAAGTGCCTTCTGGTTATGTAAATTTTAACCCTTGAAGCCCTCACATCAACATACATATTCTCTTAACTAGTCTTCTCATATTTCCTATACTAGTAGTTCAGACAATATAAATAAAACATCAAGACATGTCATGTTTGAGGATCATTTATTTTATTCTCAAAACCTGTGTTTTGGCTGAAATGCTGATACTGTGAGGAGAGAGTAGGCTCTGGTCACCGTTAGGGTGTAAAGGATTAAGTCATCTGAATACCTTTCAACATGGCTGGACTGTACATCTGGATTCTCACATAATGAAGGGACTACACACAAGTTGTTCAGCCTGTTATCTGGGAAGACATAACAATAAAAAGACAATATGGTGAACAGCTGCTTGTGAAATCACCATTTTCAAAAGCAAGCCACTACAGCTGTAGATGAAAATATAATAACCTCACCCTTCTGTTTCCAGAATTCACATAAATAATAGGCAGCAGTTCAATTCAAGCATGCAAGTCTCAGCAATCCCAAGAAAAAGATAGGGGACTGTGAACAGTCTAGCACATTTCAATAAAATTAAGTTGCAGCCATTGTTCAGCACACCAATTTTCCTGTTTAATTGTACACCATACTCTTACTCACCCACAGTGACCCCATTCTTGTGAGAAACTCTGAAACCTGGAGCAACTCCACCACAGTGTCTTTCCCTAATGGGATAAGAGCAAATTTTAACAATCTCACCTAACATGGCCCAGATAGACTACAGTTAAGTTGATAATTGAGTATAGTACTGCTGAGTGGAAGGTTGTGCATTCAAATCTTAAATCAGACCACAAACTAGGGTCTCCAAATTTTTAATATCAAGCTGGCTCAACAATCTGTTCCAGTTCAGATAACTGCATAACTGAAGTTAATCTGTTGGCTTTGCCTCCTTTACCTCCTCAAGTAAAACTTGAACTTACACATTTATGAAGAAAAGAAGTCAACATCATTCTTGATAGAGTGGTCTGTCCTATCATGCACCCCAGATTTGAGTGGAAGCTGCATGATGGGCTGACCAGCTGTTGTCAAGATCTCTTCTGTTTACAGAACCCTCTTAAAAAGTCATCACCTAATTCTTGGTGAAATAAGGACTGATGACTACAGTAGACCATTAAAAAGAGACTGGATTTTCCAGAACTAATGCCCATGGAAGAGAGCTTGTCCAGTGACCTAAACCCAATTCATTTTTTGTCACTTGAGATATTCTTGTACACTGATGCATAAGCAGTTTATATCACTGCTCTAGCCATAAAGACAAATTACAGTGTTTAAAGTGCAGATTTTTAGCCTTGTATAATGTTATCAAGTTATAAGCTACTGAAGAGTTTTGTCTCCTAGTAGAGGTGATGCAGTAGTCATGATTTAGCACAACCTGCTACAGTAAAAGGCCTGAGTTGCTACAACAGATTCATGCTGAAACAGAGCTGTAGCCATTATTTCCTGTTATAAAAACTAACAGACTGACTTACCAAATATATTCATGAAAGTAGCAACCACTTGTTTCTTCTCGTGACAAGTCAAATGCATACGCAAAAATATTAGCTCCATTTCCATCTTTGTTCACATCAACTTTTGCCTACCGATTAAATCAGAATTATTTACCCTTGGCTACTCGCTAAGTTACTTGCTTTAATTTGTGTATCAATGTTATCAAGATACAAGATTACTTTTTGCCAAGACATTTGAAGGTATCAATGTAGTTTGCAACTCTTTGTTATGTGTAAAAGCAGATAAAACAGGTTTTAGAGGGTTTCAGACACCAAAGGGGGCTGAAGACAATATTGAGCTTCTCATTCAAGGTTACAAATAAGCATGAAAATGTAAGGCTTGTGGGAGGTGACTTGGTGTGACAAGACTACCTTACAAATTAATGTGTCTAGGTGCCTTTCAGCTAACCTAGATAGACACATTAATTTGTGAGGTATTCCTGTCACTCCAAGCCACATCCCACAAGCTTCACACTTTCATTGCTTGTTTTATTTGGGTGGATACTTGAGCCTGGGTATTACATGTAGCCTGTGCCATGTTGATGAGGTCTAACAAGGCCGAAACAGCTGTCCATGGCTGCTAATGCTCAGGCTCAAACTTTAATCGGTAGACTTTAAAAGGAATATTTCACGCTACCATATGGTGATAGTGCCCCAGAGTGTGGCATTCAGCTTACCTGGACACTTTAATAATTGGGCTGTAACATGTCACACCTGTTATGGCTGAGCTTAGTTGATGTTACGGGTGATGGTTGCATGTTGAATTTGGACCTTTGCCACGTTTTTAGATGTTATAGGTGAAGTAATGGATGTTGTGCCTGCTTCAACACTTAATGACAGCCCTGGATAAGTATGATTTATTACATGACTTGGACAGTCAGAGGGCCAATAACTAAAATCGACCAATAAGATTGCTCTATTGCCAGTCCGATATTCTCTAAGTATTGGACCGGGTATTGTCCCAAATGATCCTGCGCTGTCTTCAGTTGTGTAATAAATCTCTTATCAACAAAGCTTGCTTGGGATCGTACTGGGAGAATATCGGCCCTCGGTCTTTTTTTTACGGACCTTGCTGCGCTCGGTCCGTACTGTCAAGACCTCGGGCCGATATTCTCCCAGTATGGCCCTCACGCTTGGTTAATAAGATATATTTACTACGCAAAATAATAACTGTGGACCAATGTTTGACAAAACCGCCTGTAGCCCAAAGGAAAGCGCACTGACATTGTCACTTATGAGTTCCTTGCACTAAGCTGTTCGTTCATAAATATGTGCCAAATTCAATATTTGAAACTGTTACGAGTTCGATTGTGTCGTGACGAGTGAGAAGTGGGTTGTTTGTAGACTAAACAGAACGCAGGGTTGTCGGAACAGCAACAAGGTTATTTATTCCAAACGAAAGTAGTAAACTCCACACAAGGCTTCACAATAAGCTCACACTAGGCTTATAAAATTACACTCGACCTCCGTCAAACTTCAAATACTCACAGCCTCCGCCAAATGTATAAACGACCTCTGTCACACTTCAATAAATACGGCCTCTGCCAACTGTATACACGACCTCTGTCAGATTTCAATAAACACGGCCTCCGCCAAACGCTCTCAGCTCTCAGCTCTCAAGTTACTTCTCTTTACTTTCTTCAACAAACACTCTGCTTCTCTAAGAGAAACTCCAAGGCTACACCGATGGGCTTATACACTTTACCACAAAAGATTCTAGAACTTTCCGGCTCGACTAAATAAAGAAACATTACAATGAAAAACTATTTACAGTTACATACGCAAACGACTTAAAATAGAATTGCAGAATCACGATGATAAAACACTAATTAAATATGCAGAAGATTCTAGACACTTCCAGACAGTAACGCAAGTCACGCAATAATTTTACGTAACAGAAACTCACCTCAAATCTAAATTTTTTTACAAGATGGATGTCTTTTTCATCAAGCAATGAGTACTTATGCTGCAGAATTAATAAAATAAAAATTTAATTACTGTTTCAAATAAATTGATACATCTGTTGTTAATACAATCTCTACTCAAAAGTATCTTGCCTTTCCTTAATTTTTCAACCTTTGGCTTAGTCTAGTCTTAGGTAGATATGCCTTTGTTTGAGGTCTTAATGTTTTTTTTTTATAAGTACAGTGCTTCCTATTCATCTTTTGCTAATACAAAATAATCTTAGAATGGGATATGCCAAACTTTCCCTGTTTAAAAATCCCTGCCTTCCTCAAACACTCCAAAATATTGCATGAACTTTGGCAGGAGATTTTTTGGAATTTGCACAGTTTATGCACAGTTGACACAGAAAAAAAAACAACACAAACAAGAATGCCAGGAGAAAAAAACTCAGATTTAAGTGAAAAGCAAGTTGAATTTTCATGCTAAATTCTACTCATTTGATTGAACAAGCACTTTAGAAAAGTTCAATCATCTCTAATGAAATAGCAATTGCAATGGATGGGCAGAAACATGGACATTTTTTTGCCCTGGTATTCATAAAATGAAGTTGAATTTTCATGTTAAATTCTACTCATTTGATTGAACAAGCACTTTAGAAAAGTTCAATCATCTATAATGAAATAGCAATTGCAATGGATGGGCAGAAACATGGACATTTTTTTGCCCTGGTATTCATAAAATGATTAATTTGTCTTCAACTTGATGTGGTGTTACTGTATCTTCTCTATTGTCTAGCTTCTCAGGCTGATGACCTTAAGCAGTATTTGGTCAGTTTTCCCTGTTTACGTTTCCCACAGGTAAGAGAAATGCATGGGCAAACAGCCCATCCACATTGGCATCTGATTGAAGCAAAAACCTGAAAAGCTTTTGGTTTTCTAGTCCAGTTGTCTAATAGTAGTCTAGCAGCTTCTCACATTTTTGCTGCTTGGGACTCCCAAAGGTACTCTGGCCAAGCATATTTTGAATCTTGACTGTATGAGCTTACTTTGAATAAAAGCTTAGTGACAAATTCATACATGGGAATTCTCCCAGATTATCTAGGAGGCTCCCAGATACAGAGCAAATCTCCCAGTCTCCCGTATAGGTGAGTACTACATATCCCAGATCAATCACCAATTCCCCACAAAAACCTAAGTTTATATACAGGTGTACATACATACATGCTGTACATAGTCTACATATTTTCCAAAAATCCAAATCATCTGGCTTCTTATGCTTAGATACTAAGGTTCTTGGCTTCTTTTTTTTGTGCATCTTGCACATAACTGTGGTAAGGGTTACGTTGCAGGCAGATGTTGCAAACAAAGATCATTGATTTTTGACTGTTGAATGAGCATTCAACCAATTAAAGTCCAAGACAGATAGACTCGCATTGCCAGAAAGGGGGGGAGATCGAAGTCATTGAGGGAATTTTCAGAAGGGGGGGTTGGTCAGATTAGGCAGGCTGGGTAGGGGGGGTTAGCACAGAAACAAACAATCTCCAGATTGGAAATCTGTAGAGGTTGGCATCTCAGTGAATTATGACAGTAAGGGGGAGGGGGTCCGGAACAATTGTTGTTCTGCCTTGCGTTTCTCTTACCTGTGGGGAACACAATAATTAATTGACAAAAACCAGCCAAAAGTCCTTTAAGATCTGCCTGAGAAACTATATCATGGTAGATTATTTTATCAGGCAATGTGATATCTTTTTACCTTGTATTAACAAATCCACTGCATTCCGATACCAAACCTTTATAATTCAGACCAATATAACACAACACCATAGATACACATGATTGATTGCTCTCGTACATCAAGTTCAAGCTGCATGTGTCCTGACCTTAATGTTGGGCATTATTGGTAAGAGTACAAAGTGTATTTAATTGTAGCAACCCTTAACAATCGTGCAATAATCTCCCAAATCCAGTTAAAAGGGGTTTTGTAAAGGATTTCGCTGATAACAATCTCCACGTCAACTGCAGTCTGCGTGGCATGGAAGAATTAAATTGACCAAGAACGCAGAATTCTGCGTCTCAAGTAATGAGCTTTTCTCGGAATAAATTGAAACACCCTTTTATTTGTGGGTTTAAGTTCCGAGATCATAATACACAGACCCAAGAAAAACTTGTTCGCAACTGATCCGTCTAAAGGAAAGGACGACGGAATAAACATCCCAAACATGGACGCCAACATCGCTCAAATCTACTTTCTTTGCCAAAATACCGGGTAATCATTTAGTCTTAAAGGCCATTAATAACCTCCAACACTTACCTTACCACCTGCCTTGCCGATATATACTATACCGAGCTTCTGCGCAGCTTGCATGCTACTTGAGATTTGGTACAAAGTGCTGGAAGAAGATCCTGGAAGAGCAACATACCGTGCGAACCGGGTCTGCTTGGTAACCAAGTCAAAAGATTGAGGAACAGGGGCCTGTAGCCTAAGTTGATCGAGCGCGGGAAAAATTTTTGTTTCTTGTCGGGGTCAGCTGCCCCGCAGGAACGCCATCCCTCATTCGAGGACGCGCGCATGACGTAAACAATATGCCAGTCGATCTCATAAATCGGTATAAACTCTCTTGAACTGTACGTATTTTTATGCACCTATCAATGTTAAGCCGCAGAGGGAGGGGGGGGGGGGGGGGAAGCCGGGCATAGGCGGAGTGCTTGACGTAAGAAGTCTAAAGAGCTTTTGATAATTGCGGCCTGAATTTGCGGCCTGTGGGTCGGGACATTTGAGTTAGTGGGGAATTTGTACTCTTTTGAAGAATGATAACATCTCTGGGGTTGGGCATTTGAACAGAAAAAATGAAGCGAGGTTAAAGTCCCCACCTATTTCATGGTGTTTTGGGTCAACCGACCTAAAACACCGTTCAATCACACAGAAGAACCGTTGCAAAATACAGTTAATAGATGCGTCCCCACATGGATAGGATGGTCTGCCTGTGGTTGCCCTGACTGGTGCTGGTGCTGGTTGCCAACTACGATTGAATAAGTTTGCATACAGGAGCAAGAAACGATAGGTCCAAAAAAGTTATGCACCAACCCGTCAGTCAATGGAAACCCCTCACCACCACCCCCCTAAAAATAGAAAAAAACCTGGGCAATGCAGGGACCATTAGCAGGGACAAAAATCAAGGTTAGACACTCATGATCAATAGTGCCCCGGTACACAGGGTCTTGGATGACACTTCCTTCTTCGGTATCCGAAACAGGGAGTTTCTTTGCAGGAGGATTGCAGTCTAGAGCTGTCTCTCGCGCGCAAGAGACTCCCAAAATAGAGTCCATCAAAAAGGCGACTGTGGTTTGCGAAACGAAACGGACGATTTCAATTAAAGGGTCCTAGTCAGCCACACCTTTGTTTTGGTTTACAGGCGAGAATTTGGCTCTTATATTTTATTAGGAGGACGTCGAAACAAAGGAAATCACTGTGGAACTACGACAGATAATTAAACATACTTTCAGGAACACAACTTACAATAAAGCAATAAGATTTCGCTTCACCATGCATTATAAATAATTTCGATGGCATTGAAAATGGCGGAGGCTGACTGGGGTCCTTTAAAGGAATGAAACCTAAAGAAAATAATACACGCACCAC
>OX419335.1:41193024-41203024 GCA_948470475.1 Galaxea fascicularis | reverse complement strand
CGGATTTTTGAAACATGATTCGCCCGTGAAGTTACCAAGCCGAGGTTCGAACAATGAAAGCGCTGCACGAAGTCTTAGAATTACAGTCAAGTCGCCTGAAAGTTATCTCGCCCGAAGTTATGTCGCCCGAAATGTCGCCCGACATCTTTTCATCTGTAAACATACATTTCATTTATTACCCAACGTTCAATCACTGTAATTATAAACATTTTCTAAGCAAGCGAAAGATTCCATCGATCGAACCCACAACCCTACAACTTTCTGTGCATTTACATAGGTTTAATCTTTTCTAAAAAAAGTTCCGCACGATTATGGAATGTATGTTAATCATGAGACAGACATTTTTTAATTCAATATCAGCAATACTTTAATTAAATAACCTATCTTACAACAATGTAACCGTTAAACTTGTGAATTGAATGTACTCCAACAAGAAGTAACCTATAAAATTATAATGAAATATCGGGCGAGATAACTTAGTATTTCGGGCGACATTTACCTACATTCGGGTGACGTAACTTGGGGGGAGATAACTTTCGGGCGACTTTATTTAATTCTTAAGTCTTTGTGCAGCGCTTTCATCGTTCGAACCTCAGCTTAGTAACCTCACGGTCGAATCATAACGGGCGAATCATGCACTGGCGAATCATGTTTCAAAAACCCGGGTCTATACACTGCACTGAAATCGGCTGTAATCAAAACCAGGAAGCCTTGTGGAAACAATATGCATTCCCCTTTGGTCACAAAACTTTTCAATCAGTGAGAGAAAACTCTTTGATCAAGGAAAGTGAATGCCTTTAAACTTCTGATTGGTTTTGCATTATTTCTACTGGTAACTGGATATGCAGCAATTTACAACGGCAATCTATGAATGAGATCATAAGGAAAACAACATGTCCAATTCATGGGCTAAATGTAACAGATTTTACTTAAGTTTTGTTGGAGAAACTGAAAATTCGTGCACCCATTCTTTGCACCTGGCTTAACATTGAAACCAAAACTGAAACTGAATAGCTCTCTTCAGGGAATGTAATAAAAGCTTAATGACTCATTCCACGGGAATAACCCTTACACTTTTCCCCAACCAAACACAGGTTGCTTCCTGTTATGTATTAGTCAAACCCAAGAATGGGAGAAAATTTTCATAGCTTGGTTATCTACCTACATACCTAGAACATGGGGAATTTGATGCTCTGTGAAGCCCCAATCTGGTGAGGCATTTGACTGTAAAACTGGCAACATAATGGAGAATTTGACCAAAATGTTTTCGAAGAGGTCAAATTCCCCGGAGTTTCCCCGGGGAAAGGGGAGGAGGGAGGGGAATTTGACTGACACATTAGTCTAGTTCTGTACTAAACAAGACTTCCCAATACCCCAACCACAAAGAGAATTTATCAAATATCAACGTAAATTTCACTGTTGCAACTAACTGATACCTACTTCCTCAAATTGTCGTTTAGTGTTAAAAATTAAAGCGTCTACGTTTGTGGACTGCGAAGTGAAACCAAAAGTGCTGACAAATCATATCAGATCGATTAGAAAATGCTTCTCTAGCCTCTGGTCTAACAAACTAAGCAAAAACAAAAAAAAATCGTATCGTTTGATTTAGGAATTTAAATTTCCATTATCAAAAAATGGCAGTAAGCTTAAGCTTATAGTTAAAATTGTGACTGAGTTTCAAACTGCCTGAATTCGGAACACAAAGTAACAAATGTGCGAATGTGCACGATGTCCTGAAAAGGCTTTCCTCTGGTAATACTCCGCGAAAATAGGCTGTTAGAATCTTTCAACTCACTTTCTTCCTTACGTCCTTCCATTTTGCATTAGCTGAACGTAGGTAGTGGGAAGAGATGGTGACAGTCAAGAAAGGCAAGTGTTTTTTCAAAAACTGAGGTTTCGACGCACCTCCCCCGATGTGAACTAGAGTTCGTCTGGTGGCCGAGAATAACGTAATCCATTTGAACGCGCGAATGGCCCCGCGGACCCTGAGGACGAGTTTAATCTCGTTCCCAGAGCCCACGCAACCTCAAACCCAGGCTCCCTGGGTTCGAGGTTGGAGCCCACGTTCCCTTAACCAGCGGTTGGAACACAGGGGTCCAACACAAAGATAGGTACCAGGGTACTGTACGTGGTGTTCCACGTAATATAATTATCATTTAGAGGTTTTATATGGCCAGGTTGCAGTGCTCTACCTATCAGAACATTGCATGATAATTTCATTTAAGACACCACGTAGCCAGTCACACAAACTGTGTGACCGCTGGGTACGGGTATTAATTTTGAATTTAGTTGAAATGTATGCGAATATCGAGAAGGTTCATGTTATCGTAAGGCGCGTTTACACTACAGAAAAATTTGGGTCCGGACCCGTCAAAAAAGTGGTACGGACCCATAACTTTTGTAAAGAAATACTGGAGTTTCCGCGGGCCATAGGCGCCTATGGCCCCGCGGAAACTCCAGTATTTCTTTACAAGAATTATGGGTCCGTGCTACTTTTTTCACGGGGTCCGACCCATTTTCTGCAATGTAAACGCGCCTGTAATGTGCTTCGGTTAAGACCTACACATAAGATCAAAATAAACGTCCTTTTACCTGAAATGTTATGTATTGCCATTCTTGTAGCTGAAAACGGTGAATTTTAGCGATTTGAAGAGTTTTGCATGCGACGTTTACCTCAGCGTATAGTAGTGAGACAAGGTATTAACCGACGCATATTACGGTAATATGAACCTTTTCGATATTCGCAACATTTTAACTAATTAACAATTATTCCTCGAGCCCGAATGGGCTATTGACTCAGAGGCCGTGAGGGCGAGAGGAATAATTGTTTTAGTAAAATCCAACTAGTTGGTCAAAAAAATATCGAGACAAAACATCTTTCGCTAGTTAAAGCTAAACTTTAATTCTTGTTTGCCGCCAAAACAAAGACGATAGAAATAGTAGTTGCAAAAGCAGTCAAATTTACGGTAACATTTGTCAACAGTTCAAATTTATTTTGTGCATTCCTACCGTTAAATATCTTCATTCCATACTTAGTTGACTTCTTTGTAGATTTTGGTATAGATTTATGTAATAATGAGCTCAAATACTCGTCCGAAACTTCAGCAAAACGCGATTCAGCCGCCATTGTTTTGGTTTTGAAAGCCGGCGCTTTTCGCTACTAGTGGGCTATAACAAATAGCCTACTAGTAGCTCAACCAATCAGAACGCAGCATTGATAATAGACCACTAGTTGGATTTTACTAAATTCAAAATACCCAACTGTCACACAGTTTGCGTGGGAACCCTGTAGTTGGAATTGTGTGGCGACGAACGTGACGACAAAAATCGACGACGACACGATGAGTGCCGTGTCAGGACGGAACGCCTAGCCTACCTGTACGGCTGCACGTACACTACGGGACGCTATATCATTCAAAGCTTCCTGAACAGTTATTTGTTTTTGCATTTTTTTAGGTGAGCAGAGTCATACGCGAGGCGAGTCTGAAGGGCGAGTCACGCGCACCTCCCTCCGCGCGTCAACCTCGTTCCTCAAGGCTTTTCAATGCGTGTACGTTAGCGCCAACAGTTTTCCTACGACATGGCATCCTCGGAGACCCAAGGGTGGTCAGTGCTCAGTCGGGGCGGGGAAAAAAGGCGACGCGAGTTTTCAAGAACGAGCGAAGACCGATGGGAGGAGTCGTTGCGGGAAAAAAGCAACGAGGGTTTTCGCCCGTTCTTGGCTGAAAACCCCCGTCGTCTTTTTGTCTCGCCCCGACTGACCGCCCCTAGGTGTCCGAAGATGACAATATGGGAAAACGGAATTCAACTTCCATTTTCGTTTTCCGTTTCCCAGCTGCACTGAAAACGGAATTTGATCTTCAATTTTCGTTTCCGTCTTTTAGCCATTTGGGTATCTTACGGGACTTCCTAGCCTGTCCCAAACAAATGGTCTCAAGTTTTTACGGGAACATACTTTGAATATATCCTCGATGAAGTCTTTGTTCTCCGTTTTCTTATTGAAGAAAATAATAGCTATAGAGACCTTCTCCGGGTAACCAAGAACCGTTACCCGAATCTAAGGGGAACAGTTTCAGTTTGCAAAGTGTAAAAAGGTTTCAGTTGCAGTTATCATGGTAGGCAGAGTCGATATCGCAGTACAAATCTATCTGATGAAAAGCTTTTCCACTGAATTCCTGTGACTTGATGGTGGGACCAAGCCAGTTAATTCCGTGATTTGTAATAGCATAAACATAACAATTTTATTGCCTTGCCGATCATGTAATGGAGTAGTCAATTTGAAACTTCAGCATCCCTCAGGCAAACCCAAGAGCATTCATTTTCAATTTTAAATTGGTGAGATTCCCACTTCCAGGACCAAAACTTGTGTCCAAATGCCCCACTGGCAATCTAACGACTAGGTTCGTACGTGTCAGGGAAATCCTGGAAAGTTACATTTTTCACAACAAAACTGAAATTCTAGTCTCAAGTTTTGGCAAAAGGCGTTACAACCTGTCTATTTGTACGTCGTTTTCATAACATTTCATGGTTTCCTATGTACATGTCATAGGTTTTGCCTCGTATGGTCCTGGAAAGTTCTGGAAAAGGCATGAAATTTTAGGACACAAAAATTTTACGAACCCTGAAATGACCCATGCAGCCACCGTAAATACATCGCAAAAATAAGTAAAGGAACAAAAAAAATTCACCCTCGAACACCGCCTTTGAATTTCTACCGTACTTATCATCAAAATATATATTAAAAAGTGATTAAATTTTCACAAGCAACACTGTAGTATCCTCCAAAAACGAAACTGATACAAGTTCGAATTCCGTTTTCAAAAAGGAAAACGGAAAACGGAAAACGAAAATGGAAGTTCAAATTCCCCGTTTCCATGTGGTAGGAAAATGGAAAACGAAAATAGAAGTTCGAATTCCGTTTTAAGAGGTCGTAGGAAACTATTGGCACTGAGATACACGCATTCTTTTCCCTCGCCAAGAGCGGATTTTGCTTAAGACTAATTAGGTACCACACACAACCGACTCTCAGAGTGCGATTGCACTGGGGTGCCTGTGTTTAAAAGCGAAATTAAGTGCTGCTGCAGCAAAATAATCTAGCTGAGTCTTTGTTGTCTCTAGTGTCATCATCATCACCTTTACTTCAACATGGAGTCACTTTATACAATGCTCCACGGTAGAATTCACAGAAGCCGAACCTAATTACAGTTTAGGTCGACCCAAATAAGTTAAGTTCGCCTGTTGAGTCAAACGCCGAACTTAACTACGTCATGAAAAGTTGACTTGTACATTGATATACATTAACATGATTATGCAGTTGGTTCGGCTCATGTGAAGATCGGCGTTTGACCCAAACTCTATCTTCAGCCGAATTTACGCCTGGCCGGCCGTGAAGAACGCCTCAGCCGATCCAAATGAATTCAGTCGAACTTAATTGGGTCAAATGCCGTACTCCACATGAACTTAATGACTGAGTTAAGTTCGGCTCATACGAAGATCTGCGTTTGACCCAAACTCTATCTTCAGCCGTTTTTGCGCCTGGTCAAGCTTGTTCATTCGGTGATGTTCTTTAAATGAATATAAGGACTTAACTTCTTGGTTCTTCAATTGTGTTAAATACTTGTCTAACAAATTATTAAAAACAACCAAGAATCATTGCTGGATCATGCCGATTTCATTTGGCAACTAGAAAGGTTAAAGGATGACTTAATGGCCACCATTTGTTAGGCATAATGGCTGATAATTATCCTACAACCACGATTGATCAAACTCTGGAATTGCATTATCCTATGATCCAGTTTTAGTTTTAAATGTTTTTAGTAACATTCCTACGTACTTAAGGACTGGTCATTATTTAGACAGGGGAGGGGTGATCATGCTCAAATTGCATTTACCCTCCCCTTGAGGAGGCATAGTTTTTGCTGACCCATCCCCCTCTCACCTACTCCCTTAACTGTTGTTGTCTTGTGCATAATTTTATGTGACCTCCACTTTTTCTCTGCATAAAAATCGATGGCAATCCCCCCTCTAAAATGACTGGCCCCTTAGAAATTGGCCACACCACAAGAGCAGAAATCCTGTGATGGTTTTTGACATCTCCACCTGAGCCTTGCTACACAGAATATCAGATTTATAATGTTCCAGTTAAAATTGTATTAAAATGTTGTTTTTGTGAAGTAAAATCCTTCAGGATGAATCCTTTGTACCCTTGGATTCTAATGGGAAATGAACTAGGATTGCAATTTTTGCTGTGATCTGCAAGATAAAAAAAGATGCTAGCCTACAAAGTCATGGCCAACACTGAAAGGGAATGGAAAGAGCTCAATGATCAAGAGAATAAGTGGGGAAGAAAGTCCTTTTGCTCTCATGCTTGCATTCATGAACCTCCCACTCTGGCCATTTCAATGCTGGCCACACAGACTTAAAAGATCTACAATCCAAATTACATGAAATCATCAACAATCCTGCAAGAAGTGAAATAACCACTTAAATTGAGTATACAAGTACGTACACAAGATCCTAGCTTCCTTAAGTTCGCAGCAGTGAAAGTTTACCATGGTCCAAACAGCTCATACAATTTCATAAACCCAATTCTCTAGGATCTGTGCTACATCGCTTCTGTTAAAATCTTCTTCCTTCAATATTTCAATCAACGTTCCAACTGTTGCTTGTCTTGTTATCGACCAAGCCTTCAGAATTTCATCTGTAGGATTTGGATACTTCTGTCGCAAAAATTCTGTTTTATCACTGCTTAATCCAACTTTCTCTGCAAGCATTCTGAAGTCATTAGATTCCAGAGTGCGCTCAATACTCAGCTTGATACAAATTTCCGAGTACACTTTACGTGGTATTTGTGTGATTTTAGTAGAAAGACGTGTACTTATTAGCACCTGGTCTGGGCTTATTCTTGGAGCATCGACCAAATCATAGCTTTCTTTAACTCCTGTCCCACTGGCAGAACCCTTGTCCATGGACCCCAAACTTTCAATTTGTTTCTGGATGCATTCAATACTCTTGTCAGGAACCAGGTTTTGGTCAGTGCTCTTTGTGCCACCTAGAAAAGTAACAATGAAAAAAGCAAATCAAACAATATATTTAACTCTGCAAATATAAGAATTCATCTTTACCTGTTATTCTTAACACCAGTATTTCAGTATTCTGTGGTTGTATAGGACTATAACAAGTATGTCAGTCAGAATACCATCATCAGGAAATACTCCCAGTTCAGTCCTTTATTTTTCTAATAAGTGTGGTTTACAAATCTGACCTGCCTACAGGTAGCTGATGCTAATCTACGTGGGTCATGTCTTGACTAAAAAAAGTAGGTAGCCAAGTTTACAGGAACCAGGAAGATAAATGTACAAGTGTATAAATTATAAAATTAAGTTTATGAGTTAATTAGTACCATATTAGGAGAAAGCACTATTAGATATCTTATTTTTACAAAACACTTAATAAATCTAAATAACACAATAATTGTTAAGACTACCTGGCTTATTATTCAAAAAATAAAATTTTAATAAAACTTGACTTTTTAAATAATGTTTTGTATATCAAGGTAAGAGTCTTTCGAAGTCAGAATGTTGAAAAGTGCTCTTTTAATTTTCCTCTTAAAGTCATATTTTAAAATATTTCTTAAATTCCCAATTCTCTAAGGTTAATAAAACTAAAATGATACCTTTTTATTAGTGCCATTAATTTCAGTGAAAGAGGGAGTAAATGAATAATTACTCAATGTGAAAGATCCTTTCCCTGAGAAGCTACATGCATACATGGTTTTAAAACTTTTAAAGCTGGCTTACATCTGGTGCCATTATCTCAGACGTAATATTGTAAAACAGCAAATACCGCCTTCAAAACAAGTCAAGCAAACTACAACTCCCAAAAACCACAACTTCACAGTGATGCAAAAAGACCCATGAACCTCTAAATGAGTTTGAAGTTACATGAAATGCAAAAAAAGATATCAAAATTTAAAAATTCAACCTGTCCATCCACAGCTTTACACTCTTGGCAGGCATATATTTTATCACCTTGACGGCACTGCCTTATCAGACTTATCAGACTCAAGCTACTTCATCAAAACAATGAAGCTTTAAAACAGAAATTACAATCATGAAAACAGCCATTCTGTCAATGTCCAGATAACAGCAACATAATTATAAAGAAAGTTCAGTCTTACAGGTGTACTTGTTTTAAAGAAAGTTGTTACACATAAAAAATGAACCTACAGAGGTCTACATGACCATGCATAAAATATAATGAAAGTGTTACACCTCTCTCTTGGAACTCTGAGTGACATTTCTTCACAAAGGAATCCAAACCACATCCAAGAAATCTCATGCTGAACATCACAGCTCCAACAAACCTAGATTTTAAGCTATTTGCAGTAATTTATGATACAGCTTGGGATAGGAAACTGGTTTGACATATAATTTTGTAATCAGCGACAAATATTATTCAGCAAATGAAAGTCATGAGTTGTTAGAGGATGGCCATATTGGTTTTTTGAAACAAAGGGGGAGATTTTGCATAAAAATAGAGTTCAATTCCCAGAAGACTGGTTTACTCCCCCAACATGGCTGGTGTGACACCAAGTGAACACGCCATCAAGTGAACACACTCCATAGGAGCCCTTTGATTATCAGTTTGATGTTGACATCTATACTGAGAGACAATTAAACCTCTGAAAACCAACAAGGTTTTATTTTCCTCTAAATAAAATATTAAATGGTTACCTTTTTTATTTGGAACCATCCCAAACATTTTCTCAACAAGTATGCCACACTGCTCCCTCCAGTTGAATTTATTCATGTACTCTTTACGCAGCTGCTCTGCTTTAGCAGCACGATTTCCTGCCCCCTTTGCTCGGACCTTCCTTATCCTGTTCGCCCAGTCTTGAGGGTCTTCAGAATATACTATATGTTCCTCTCCAGAGGGTAATTTCTTCAAGGCCATACCAAGCCCAGTATTTCCACTAACAAGGACAGGAAGGTCTGCTGATATGGCACGGAGACAACTTGTTCCGAAACCCTCGGCTCTTGAAGGCATGATGGCCAGATCTGCTTCACAAAGCAGCTTTCTCCAGTGGTCAGGGCCCCTAGAAAACTGTCTTACTGTGAACTGACTCAATTTGAACTCTTCTAAGAGTCGAGTTGTAAGTTGATCGGCATTTTCTGATTGAAGGACAACAAAAATGATGTGGTATGAGGTGTCTTGCAGTAACGAGATTGCTTTAGCAGCAATGTCACACCCTTTGACTCTGAAATACTTGGTATGATATGTTGCACTGATAAACACACGGAAAATTTCTCCATCTTCACACACCGGCCGAACATCAATTAGGTCAGGAATAATTTTTGGGGTTAAATCAAAAACCTTCACCCTGCTAGAGCACAGAGCAGACCTGTAAGCCTCAGCTATTTTAGGGCCAATTGCAATCACAATGTCAGCTTGTTCACACAATGTCAGCTGAACAGCATGCTCAGAAGCTTGCTGCTCACATTGTGAACTTGCCTCTTGCTTATTCTCCAAATATTTCTTCAGCTCTTCACTATTTGTGTGTACAACATGAACCCACTTGCATCTCTTCTTTTCCTTTATAAGTTGTGCTTGTCGCCCAAGATCAAGCCCATAAGAATGGATGATCAAAATATCAATGTCAAGACTGTCAGGAGGGTATGCCAGCAGATCTTTGCCAAAATAACCAGTCACCTTTCTTGGTTCTACTAACTCAACATTCAACTTCTTGGCCCAATCCATTAGTTCTCGGTTTATGCTTGGAACTAAAGCACAGACTTTCACCTGAGGGTTCTGCACCAACTCAGTGAGTAACTGATTAGTAATTGTAATTTGGCAACCCTCATCAGTTGTAGCCAGAGTTATGTTTAATGTATTTTCATCTTCCACTGATTGGGGGCCCACTTCTGCAGAATAAAAGTAAACAAACTTTGTTAACAATTTAGTAAATTTAACAGTTTTTAACTGAACATCCTGTAATCAT
>OX419335.1:41183024-41185524 GCA_948470475.1 Galaxea fascicularis | reverse complement strand
CATTTGTGTTATTTTGAAGTCTTTGTGGCAGCTGAGTCGTTCTAAAGTCGTTCTAAAGCCATTTTGACGATTTAAACTTTTCCAAGTTTGCTTTCCAGTAAAGAGAAACGAAAGGCTGGCGACATAGTCGGCCGACGGTTCGCACTCGAAGCTCCATAAATTCCACTAAAATGTTCGGAGCCCGCCAAAATTGCCTCACGGCAGCCGTCGATAATTCTTCTTTCTAGTTGCTTCGCCTCGGATTCCAAGGTTTATGTTATCCGCCCGAAAAACGCTCCTTTTCGAGCGCTGGCTGCCCATTTTTGCTTTGTCCAGATCCGTAACGAGTTATCTTGGCCACGGATTTCAATATCGTTGGCTTAGCGACCCCTCCGTAACGACAAAGTCGCCCTCAACCGTAGGGAGGCACAGGTCAATTTGCTGTATGCAAATTGCACCGTACCAGGGTCCCTGGGGAAATTACACCGGAAACGGCGGGAAACTCACCGCTTGCAGAGAAGTAATAGCGATACTCACTGTTTACAAACAAGTCTTTTGATATTTAAATTTTGCCAACCACAGAACAAAAGAATCCTTTGTTTCGAGAGCCAATAAACCTCTGGTTGGCACATTAATGACAATAGGTGACGTAACGATGAGTATCGCTATACTAGTCAAACATGCTGGCCGTTTTATTTTTATAATTGTTCAGCGCTAATTTTTACCGTGCTAACAAGACAGTTGCACGTTGTTGTTGTTCGTTGGTCAGTTCTACTCGAGAGCACTTTCTAGTGGAATTAATTTTCAGACATTTTGGCATTCCCATTTCTGCCCAGCAAAACAGTGCTTTTCAGCGCTAAAATGATTAAATCGCTCAGTTGGTCCCAGCGAAACTGTTTTTAAGCGCTAAAATCGCTCAATAAAAAAAGCACTGTTTTATTGAGCTTAAAAGCTCTCAAATCGCTCAGAAACAGTGCTTTTCTTTGGGGGAAAATGCTCAATATAACATTTCTTCTGAGCGCTAACATCGCTCAATGAAACAGTGCTTTTAAGCGCTAAAGTCACGTAACGTAGTTCAATCGTGCAGCCAACTTTGCCTTTACTATTGGTGGAGCCGTTTAGACGATGTTGTCTAAATTTGGAAGACGCGAGGAAAATTTAAGGTGGCTCTGAACTCCATGTACGGAATTTATTTAAACTTTGCGAAAAGTTGCATCTCATCCAGCTTATCAAAATTCTATAATAAGAAAAAATTTCACCGGGCCGTTTTTGAAATATAGGCCCTTAAAGCTAAAATTAAGGGTGTGTTTAGCAGGTCACAGTGTTGCTATGGTAACCTACAGTGTCACAAAAATAATACCAACGTATTCACAAATGATTGGGCAGTTTTTTTATACCATGATTATAGCATCAACTGATAAAGAGTGGCAATAATGACCCATCAAAATCTACGTCTAGGAAAGTGCTGGAAACTGTTTTGAGCCACCTTAATTAAACAGTAGCCACATGCCTGACTGTCTGTTTTTCAACATGTTTATGTCTTCATTTATGTCATACCAAAGACAACTAAACAACCCGCATGCCCTTAGTATTTTGGGTAGTTACTCGGATGATACTTAGTACCATCATCTCATCATTGCAGATGGACAAGACTCCGGAACAACACAGAAGAAGTCAGAGCAAAAAAGAGCTACTGAACATTCAGAGGAGAAGTTAAAACTGCACCCATGTGGAATATCAACTGATTGTAAAGATCAGCAAGGAGAGTCAAGTGGGCCGCCAGTAGACGCAACTGATCGTAGAACACAAACAAGTCGGGACACAGGGCTAGGTATTTTAGTAGATCATAGCAATTCTGTTACCAGTTTACTTCAGTGTATTTTTACTTGTCATGATATTTGGTTTTGGTTTTGACATGTTTTATTTCTACAAAACGTCTGAGAAACACTGGAGACATGTAAAACGATTTGGGACATATTTCAGTACATTATAAATTAAAATAATGATCCTCAATCCCTCTGGCTTACTGGGGAATTCCCAGCAACACAGTTTGGAAAACATTTCGTATGCCGCACAAATGTCAGCATGCATGTTTGAATTTCTTGGCTCATTTGTGATTAAAAATCAGAGGATCTAACGTGTCCCCAACATAACAAAAATGTGAGACTTGCAAATTATGCTTGAGGTTTAGTTGTCTTTGTTGTCCATACAAAGTCAGCCTGGGAAGATTATGTTCGACTGAACGGTCACAGTAAGACAGGATTGTAAAACAACTTTTGAGAGCACTTTGCAAGCCGGGAGAGTGACCCTCACAAAGCACTTGCCAGAGCTTGTGTTTATACGCCTAGGAAAACTAGTGAATTCATGGTATTTACTAGCCTGCGTAGCAAGCGTTTCCGTGGGGTTTCCGCGCAAATTTCGATGTTTTGGCCGCGCGAAAATTGGGACGGGAGCAAAAAAATAAAGAGTGGGGAGGGGGAGAGGAGAAAAGGAAACGCTTGCAGACAAACCCCTGGAATTT
>OX419335.1:41165524-41178024 GCA_948470475.1 Galaxea fascicularis | reverse complement strand
ATTCATCTTACTATGCGATTCTAACAATGATGTATTTAAAGTGAAGTTAAGTTGGCAATATGCTCTAATGGAAGCATCTGTACTGACCGTGTTGTTGATGACGGTTTTGTTCTTCTTGTGGGCAAAATGTCAATCATATTTATGTCCTGGCATTACATACTGAAACAGTAGAATAGCTGTACCAGAGAGTAAACTTAAAATATTCGGGGGAGAGGGGGTGGTGGAGAGATTTCGCGACTGAACAGAATAAATTGCTCACTGTTTGAACTACAGCTGTAAAACGTTTTGTTGGGAATTGTTAACGTCTTTTGTTCACAAATTTAAGGTCGCTATGCTCAGGAAACAGGAAGAGCTCCTCTGGAAACATTACAACAAGGTGAAATGATGTAGTTTTTCATAATTCCCTTTTCACTCATATATATTCACCATTTTGTTAGGTGAAAAAGGTGTTCTTCACTTATTACCGTATTTACTCGATTAAATGCACCCGGTCTTTATTTAAAAACCAGCAGTTTGGTCCCGGCCTTTATTTGAAGCCGTCGTTTATTAATGAAGTGAACGAGGGCGGCTTTGAATTCACTATTCCTGTTCAATGGACGATTTCCTCCAGAAAGGGCAGTTCATAAAAAACACTAAAGCAACTTATAAACAAACAAACGCTGGAGGCTCATCCTCGTGATTTGAAACATTGAGCAATCTAATACCTGAAAGAAAGTACTTCTGTAATAAAACATAAACCCGAACATTGCTAATATGTTTTAATATATACTAAAACAGTGGATAGCGTTGAACGCGCGCGCTGATTGGCTACTCAAACCCCGGATATCCTGTGCTATTCACCTCCGGGCAATTCGCGCGGAATTTGCGCCTGAAAATGTTGTAATATTTGCAGGAATAAATGAGTTAAAATCATCTTTTTGTGCTATGTTATCTCACTGTTTTACTATATACTAAAACAACTATTCACTTCAGCGTTGGTGGCTTCCCGGCTTGGTAAATTTCCACCATTAGCCACCTCCACTTCGGTGAATAGTTGTTAATTATTCGAGGATTAACAAATAGATTCCATTTGGCAGTGGGTGTGCACTCTGGTAACACACATATGATGACAAAACGTGGTGAGAACAAAGAAGTACGGTTCGTAGGGTGATTGTTATTCTTAAGTTTTGACGTCTTGCTTGCGCTATCAGAGGACACAAGCACTGAAAAATGCAATGCTTTTTTCCACTTTCTTCGACTCAGAAACGTTATTTGTGCGTCTGTACTTTAATCGTAAACTCGTCTAGAACGCCATATATATTTACACAGTCCATTGTACAAAATATGGTAACCAATATGTATGGTAACGTTTCAGCGGGGAGTTTGGGATAACCAATTTTTGTGTATTCCTGTTGCTTTTCTTTTATTTTTTTTCACAGAATCTCGTTTAAAGGACACTGTTTCGTGTAATGCTGATATAATGGACGAACTTGCTCTTCGACTGGACAAACCATATGTTGTTCATAACAGTGAAGTTCCTCTGAAAAAGCACTGGGAGAATCTTGCCGAGTATTTTAAACTTCCATCAGAAATTAAGTTGCAGTGTCAACAGAGTCCCCAAAACAGTCCAGCCAAAAATCTTTTCGATTTCCTGGTAATTTCACGTAGCTTTACTGTTGGAAGAGTGATTGACTGTCTAAACAAAATTGGAAGCAAACATCTTTCCAACATGGTGGAAAAACTCCATCTCCCTGGTGAGTTATTTGTTTGTTAATTTGGATTTCATAGATTCATTTTACTTGGTTCAACCGATGAGTAATACCTCTGTAGATTAATGTCAGGGCTGCACTGGGAAGTTTACACCATAAGTCGCCAGCTATCAATGAAAAAGTGACTTCCTAGTGATCGGGCCCTGTAACTTACGGAAACTTTCAAGAAACGGCCTCTAGCCATGAAATGAATCTCTGTTGATGTTTATCTGTTTAATAGTAAGCTTTTTGTATATGTGCTAATTGCAGTTTGGACAAAATCAACTTTTCACTTGACCAAATACTGCAAAATGTCCTAATCAATTGAAGGTTTTGTAATGAAAATGCTATTGCTTTGCTTAGAACTTTGCACCATGTTCGTTCTTATTTAGAATGTTTTGGAAAACAAGACAGTACCAGGACGTGGTATACTTATTGTTTTAGACATAAGTTTCTCTTCTGCTTTTTCTCCTAAATTTGTTCCTGGCATGGTTTTGATAGTTTAACTTTGATTACTTAAATCAATTTTAGCATGTCCGTTGCATGGATTTTTATTTGTTATCTAGGTGGATTTTAATAGATATTTGCCTTTGTTCCCTTTTTGGCCTTCAAAAATCCCCTTTAAAAGACGGGAATCAATTGTTCTTCATTTTTTAGCTCATGGATGACGTAGTCATGCCATGAGGTTTTGTTGTGGGTCTGAATTTCCCTCACTCACTCAGGGATCACTCACTCACTCACTCGATTCTGATTAACTTATTCATTTAACTTTTCCCCGGTCCCTCCCCTGTTAAGTATTGCTTTTGTCTCCATAGTCTTCTTGGTCCAACGTTTGCAAATTTCAGGGTGTAGTACAAAGGCGGAGAATTTTGCTCTGCAGATATTGTTTACGTGTTTAATGTTCATGGCGTCGGTATTTCGTTTCGATTTTCCAACTCAACAAAGGTCTATTTTGTTTAACGATATGTGATCAGATTAGTTAATAAGTTAATAAGACGAAGAACCCGAGCTGCGAGAATTGAACCGTTTAAAAAGAGCAGCGAAAATGAACTTCGAGATATCGCAAAAGTAACTATAAAGCTTATCACTGTGCGGTACCTGGGGCAGTAGTAATCGAGAATTTTTTGCCACAATATGATAGAAGAAGGAAGAATGAAGAAAATCGGCAAAAAAAGGAAACAGGAGAAAGACTTTCTAGCCAAAAAACCGAATTCAGGCAAGCAACGCATTGGATTTATGAGCAACATATGATCGATTTAAGCAGGTACGTAATGAAGTATTTTTGAAGACGCTCTTTTCATGTTGAACGCTCGATTGCAAATATGATTTTGTTTAGAAAGGCTAAATCACTGTGTCAGCATTTGACAAAAACACAAGGACAACAAGCATGCAAATATTTTTCTCTGTGAGGGTATAATTTGGTCTGACAAGCAGCTATAATAGCTAATCTGTTCGAACAACAAAATATTTGGAAAGTCAAGTTAATTGTAGCACAAAGCATAAATAGATAGATTGAATATCTCACCTTACAAAGCAAAAGTTTTGTGCTGGACCCCGAATCGCTCAAAAACATTTCGACTGTAAAGCGTGACTAATTTCCCTCAGGATTTTCACAAAATATGTTATTATCTGTATGTTACAGTATCTCGCATTCAGAATAGTCGGAAATTTTATTACGACCAAAAACGTTTATAAAACTAACTTGAAATGAGCCGTCGACCAGTAAGAAACTTTAACTTGCCTGTTACACTTCTTAACAAAGCGATCACATTTGAATATTATTTTTATAGTCCGTGTACAAATTTGCATATTTGTGCTCCATCGCCGGTTCAAATTACTTACGTCTGTCAATTTCGTCTAATGTAATGCTTCTGGCGCCTGTCAATCAACTGCGTAATTGCCAACGAGCCAGCGGAGCGAAGACGCGAGGCTGGCAAGGCGGCAGCATTAAGGTCGGCACACACGAGGGGACTATTCCCTGCGACTAATCCCTTGAGAGTTTACACGAAGGGACTGGTCGCAGGGACTAGTCCCATCGTGTGTGCCGACGAAGGGTTTTGAGGGACGAGTCGCAGGGACTTGTCCCACAAATTCAAACCACTTTGAATTCGTGGGACAAGTCGCAGGGACCAAAATTTGGTCCCTGCGACTAGGTTTTTTGTCAAAAATGACTAGTTCACACGATGGGACTTGTCCCCGCGACTTGTTTCAGGGACTAGTCGCAGGGACTAGTCCCCTCGTTTGTGCCGACCTTTATTGCCAACGAGCCAGCCGAGCGAAGACGCGAGGCTGGCGAGGCGGCAGCATTTTAGAACCGTGCGAAAGTATTGTGTTTGCGGTAAAAATCTCGAGTGATTGAGAGGAATGTTTGTAAGGTAACATTCCTGTTGTAAGGTAAGATTCCTGAGATTCCAATGACGTAGAGAAATAAGAGGTCGATTGTATTGCAACGGACCAATCGTAGCGCGTAGAGATTGTGACGTCAAGGGCGCATGGTTCTGATGGTCGTTTCTCACCAGCTTTGGCATTCATCGAGCGGAGTGGAGATCAACTTGACTCGATTGCTTCCGGAGCACGAATGGGCTCTGGAAGCGACGTGTCCGTAGTTCATATATTTAGGATTTACTATGTTCAATGGCTAAAGAAGGCGATGTTTCAACTTCACAGCCTGCCATGCAAGAAGGCTCAAAGGAGATTAATATCGGATTTACTGTATTCAAGGACCAAAGGCGCAGATGTTTACCCCGAATCGCATTCGTCGCACGGTTCACAAAACAATCGGACAATTCGTCGCACAATCGTCACAAAATAGACAGGAAAATATTGTGTAACTGAAAAACCTCTGCATCTAGGCGTCACTTCGATTCAAAGCGATTTACCTTTCAAAAAACCCTCAAAACCTATTTTGGTCTCCGTGATAAACATCTCTTGCACTTGCAGAGATTGCAGAGATCATGTTACTATGCAAATTTGCGCTTTGCACTTACTGTACAGAAATTAGCCTGCAAACAGGCTCTCCGTATGGGTTATTCCGAGACTTGCTTTCTAATGGCGCGCGGTCAAACCCCGCGTGCCACTTAAGAGCAAGTCGACACGACCATCTCTCGGAATACCCAAATGGAGAGCCTGTTTGCAGGCTATACAGAAATCTATACGCTTAACATTCACCTATTTAACAAGTTCTTGCACCATTATCGTTGACCATCGTTTTAGAATGCGAGTCTTGCTCAGTTTTTTTTAAATTTTAGGTTGAACATGTTTCCAGGAAAGGAGTTTCAAACGTCTCAACAAGCCGTTTCGCAAGTTTACTTCTTTGAGAATGTGACACGCAAGTCAGACTTAAGCCGGCGACACATATTCCTGGCCGTTCGACCTGAATGATGTTAAAGTATCTTAAAGAAACTAAGTTGGGTCTGAAACTGTTGTCCTTCCGGCTTGCTTTTTGGAAACGTTAGCAATTATAAATTGTTATGAATGGTTGGTTGCTCGTTGGCACTTAGCGAGAGCTACATCTAGTTTTACGGAAAATAGTAGCGCGTAAACGGTTCTTTTTTTTTTTTTAAGATTGAACTCGTGAGCAGCACGTCTGCGAACTCTAAGAGTTGTAAAACGATTTATTTTATCCTACGCGTTTCGTGTGACTAACGCACACTTCATCAGGGATGTTTTACAATACAACACAGGGGACCTGTATATATACCTACATAAGAGAGTAAAAAAAAAATTGACATTACGTAAAACCGCACCTACGAGAGCGGATTTGCATGTAGGAAACAGGCGGCGGGGTGTGCAAGGAGGGACATATTTTGTGCGTAACATAATTGTGGGGCCCACAGTTTAAGCTAAAACTCTCTGTTGGCTTCGATAAAGTTAGTTCCTCGATCAGACCACATATTCCAGGGTAGTCTTCGGGTATTGGATCGTCCATCTCAGATTGAACTTCCAAAGTTTCTGCAAGATTTTCTTAGGGTGCTTTCGATTGGGAAATCCGGATTTAAATCTTAAAATCCGGATTTCCCAATCGAAAGCACCCTTAGCCTCCAATACTACTGGACAGGCAAATCCCATGGGGTCATATAGCGAACTTACTGCTGATAAAATTCCACGCTTGGTGTGTGGTTGATTAGGCTCCCGAAGCTTGAAAGAAGGAAATCGCTTTCCACATCCCACTGGATTCCTAGTGTTCTTTCTACTGGAGGGGGCTGAATAGGTTCGCGTATCGACGGATTTGGCTAAAAAACGTTGCTCGGTTTTCGGATTTTGAGGATATATTTAACGGATTGGCGGATTTTAAAAGTTCAGTGGATCACGGATTTCTTCAATATTTCAGCATGGATTATGGATTTTGTTTGTTTTGAAGTATGGATAGTAGATTAGAAATTTTTTTTGGTTTTTACTATAAACTAGTAAATAGCACAGTCAGCAACAGATCTGGTTTTGTCTGATAACACAGACGTCATCAGGGTTTAACAAAACTGATAAAAGAACTATTTTTACACTAATGGTTTACACTACTTCATTTATGATTCTTGTAAAAGTCTCTGATAAGTCTCAGTGAAGAAGGTTCCTTATCCTCCCTTGAAAATGTTGATAACAGATTAACAGAGCTCTCAAGTCTCACGCATTGAGCGCGAAACTCATGCACACGAATGCAGTTTTACGCTCTCACGCTGAATTATTATTTCTCACGCATTTAAGGTTTTTTATTTAAACAGGTTATTTTGAGATAAAAATAATGCTGTTTAAGTACAGTAACTACCTCATGGAAGATCATTCTGTAAATACGTGGACTCTCTTGTTAAATAACCATTGTTGCAACGAAAACCGCTGGTTAGTAACTTGGTTCTGGTCATTGCTGTCCAAGATCTAAACAGTTACTTTTGATGGGCCACTTTTCCTCTCAGAATAAAGGAAAACACGTCTTAGCTACTTAATATTTTTCAAAATTTCTGGGGGAGTGTACCCTCAGACCGCCCCCCCCTCTTCCCAGAAAGGTGATGCCGTCAACGTCACAATACATGAGGGCTACGCCGTAAAAATTTCGCTCTTTCGCAACAAATCAAGTAGAGACCTTTGTGACACGATCTGCTCCTGTGTGCTGCTCACTAGTTTTTAATAAAAAAAAAACATTTAAAAAGTAAAAATAATGAAATATAATCAATTTCAAAATTAAAATTTAAAACATGTTTATTTAACGTCAGTTATATGTATGTTCTAAGGTGCTAACGTCTCTAACAGTTCTGCAGATTCGGATTTACGAAAAAATATCTGCGGATTGGCGGATTTTCATAAAAATTAGCACGGATCGACGGATTTGCTGACCCCTATTCACCCCCCTCCTACTGGGAAATGATCGAGATCCAAGTCTAGGTTTGGTCTTGCCCGCTCTTGTTCAGGTATCACAGGCAGGACATCTTGACTGTTGCTCATCCATTTTGTTAGTGTAAATCCAGCTTCACCAAGTAGACTTGTTACTTCGTTCGCTAATGACCTCTACTGTCCTTACCGACTTGATGAAGTGATCTACATGAAAATCCCTTTTGACAGCATTCTTAGCGTCTTCAATGACGTTTCCTTTGTTGTCTTCTGCAGGCGAAACTGTGGCACGGAGGATGTGACTTGCCATCCGGAATTCTGACGGGCTCTTGCGAATGCCAAAATCACCAGGGTGTTCTTCGCAAACTTCACGGTTTATTTTCCCTTTAAGTTTAGTTACAATGATCACTGATCACGTCCCGATCTATCGATAGAAGCGGACAATATACCTTGGCTGGTTTTCTTTTATCACTGACGTGCGACACAGCCTAAACTTAAACAGCGATGATATATGAACTGATTAATTGGTAACATTGTCCACATTGAGATCACGAAAAAGGGATCACCTAACGCAAATCAGTTATCTTACTTAATGTCACACAATACAACTGAAAATGTCTCGACAGGGCATCCAAATGACAAATGACTGTCCTCCCACCAAAGGAATCTTAAAGCATCATCGTGTTCAGGCGGCACCTTGACCTGATTGGTCATGCCCTTAATATTAGCAGCAAGTGGAACTTGATCCGGTCTGAATCTCAGCAAAACGCCAACTAAACTGTTCGTAAGGTCAGGGCCTTGATGCAGCTGGATGTTGAGTGACTCTCCATCACGTAGGGCTGCCGCGTCAAACACAACACGAATCGTGTCCCTTTTCAATGTATGAAATTCGCCATGGTGAGGCAAGTACTAAGTCTTTCTGCTTCGACACGCGGCTTCTCCTGCAGTCAGCTTCCTGGCATACCTATCCTGACAAGGTTATCTGTACTTCAGGTGAAACGTTTCATCACGTTTAAGCTTTCTCTTCAGAGTCTGCAACCGTGCTTCGGTCATTTTGTCTGTGTCTTTTTACTAGACGAACGGAATGCTTCATGTTATTCAGTGACTCTTGATCTTCAATTGGCACTGCTCCATCTGCTGATCTGACAGTTCCCAAAATTCACGTTCACCTTCTGTGAGTTTAAGGAGCTTAGAGCACTTACTGGTCCAAGCACAGCCCATCCCAGCACAGTGCAAACAGCATACAGTTTTCCTGCTCTTCCCTTGCGACATTCTTCAGGCAACTGGGCATCAATCAGTTTTGTGACCTGTGCCTTATCTACTTCAGGAATTGCAATATCCTTTAAATGGGGGTCATCTTGACAAATCCTTTGTCTTCTGTAGTTGTTGCAGTGATTTTGAGATTGTCTACAACCTTCACGTTTTTGATTGCCAAGGTGTGACTCTTACGGTTACCATCTCCTCGCATTTCGACGTCGTCTTGACCAGCCCTTGTCAGTCTGAATCCCAAGTTTCTTTGCTATCAGAGAAATGTTTCCTCACTTCCGGTGTCCAGTAATGCGTACGTACTAATGGCGTGTCCCTCCTTACTCAGTAATTCAGTCGGCACAACTTGCAACGGAATCCTTCCTTTTTGTAGAATATGTGTGACTTGACATTTTATCACCTGCAACTGTACTTACTGCACTCACATTAGCTGGCTCTTTGATCGCTTGGTTTCCAACATCATCCATACCTGTATCCGGGTGGTCTTCAACTGATTTGTGCCGTAAAGTGTGATGCGCTTGCATCGGAACGCTGATTTACATTCACCACCAAAGTGTCCCCTTCGCAAACAGTTGAAACAAAGTCCCTTGGATCTTGCAAAGATCATTCTTTGCCTCACAGCCTTGCAGGAGAATGTTGTATCGTATGGGGGGCTTCACTACTGTAGCATTTTCCAGACGGAGGGGTACCTCTTGGTATTGAAACGTTTGAACCTTTGCCTTGGGCGTTCTGGCGTCCTTGGATGTGTGGTCCAAGCTGCGTTGCAAATGTTGTCACTCTCGTGCTACCTTCTGCTGTGGTTTGTGAGGGCGTGGCTCGTCTTCACTGGTCGTTTCAGAAAGCTTACGGGAGGTGATCGCTTACGAGAGTTCATACCGTATTGGGTCAAAAATTTTGCCTCATTTAGCATATGGTGACTGCAGAGACTTACCCCATGCGTCAATATTTTAAGACAATTATGAGACATTTAATATAATGGGTGACAAATTACTCCTTAATTTTGGCGCAAAATTTCAGAGTTAATTTATAATTTCACATGTGAAATTAGAAAATTGCCATGGCAACGTTTTGTGCCAAGATGGCGCTCCAGATTCGAAGATGTTATGGATGTGTTTACGAGCTCTTAAAGCTTTAACTTTGTACATTTTCGCTTGAATTTCATCTAGCCCAGTTTGCTTTGGCCATATAATAAACTCAGTCCTAGCCACAATTTACACTTCAAAACGTGTTAACACGAAGACAGATACACAAATGGCCGCGATCGGATTAAGGCGCATGTTACACGGGCACCGTTTTCAGTTCATTCATGACGAAATATAGCGAATCTTGTAACGAAGATTTGACAGATGACTCAACTTTGAAACATTTTGTAAACAGCATGAAGGATTTCAAAGGGCTTTTTACCGAAAAATTAAAAAAATGTGAACGTTAGCCAAAAGTATGCTTTTAAAACATTTCAATGCGTGGAGTTCTCCATACAATAAACAAGTCAAAAACACGCGATTGTGAGTGTAATTTGTCACCCATGATATTAAAAGGCAATCAAATGGTATACTCGTGAAATTAGGGGACAAAACGCGCGTGAAATTATTGCCTAATTTCACTCGTCACCATTTGATAAGGTAGATACGTAATTGACCGCTCCCCTAGAGGGGCTTTTCAGGGACAATGAAACAAATAATATAAATGAACACAACAGAGTTAAGAATCCCAACTGGTGGGAGGCAGACCAGTTGGCTTTTTACAAGGATGACTGAGGAGTTGATCCAGGCACGAACCCAGAACAACACCAGCTAGTGGCTAGAGCGGGATTCGAACCCGGGTCACCGCATTGAAATCCAGCGCCCCAGACCACTCGGTCATCCTGCCTACACATACTAATATCGTCTCTTGTAAGATTGATAGAGTACAGAGTACTGTATGTGCATTTGTTAAAAAAAATTAATTGTTTTATTCATGTAAAAAGTCAATTTAGAGAAAAAATCCGGTACTTCTTATTGAGAAATTTCCGTCTCTTAGGCCATGTCCACACTGATGCGTTTTTGTTTGAATGCGTTTTCGATAGGTGTAAAAACGCATCGATTGATCTGCGTCCACACTGATACGGATGCCGTAGCGTTTTCAATACGATTCACTTTCAACAGCGTTTTCAAAAGTATCCGTTTTCGATGAAAACGCTCAGCGTTTTCGAGCGTATCAGTGTGGACGGGAGGCCAAAACGCATACATATCAATGCGTTTTCAAACAAAAACGCATCAGTGTGGACATGGCCTTATACTACCCAGGAATGCGAAAATGTTACTACACCTTATTATCCAATTTCCGCTCTATTGTTTGTCAAGTGGTCGCTTACGGGAGGTTAAAAAAAAAAAAGAAAATTCATACTTTTTGGTCTAAAAGTGCTCTCGGTCGCTTACAAGAGGTTCCAAATATAGCGATTTGAATTGTAAACTTTTGGTATTTTGGAAAACTGGTCGCTGAGGAGAGGTGGTTGCAACCGGAGGTTCGATTCGACTGTATTTCATATCACATTTACTCTTATTGAGTACAACGGATTAAGCAGACACGGCGGAGAGATAACTTACAGTTGTGTTGCTGTGAATAACAAGGATGTTGTTGCTTGCTGCGCTCGCAGCGTCCTATTTGGGGAATACGAATTTCGAAAAATCTGCAATTTGGCCTCGTTATCATGCAACCTCGTTCCCAGGGTCTCTTGAACAACGGTTAGTTATTATGTCGACTAGCGTGTTCAACTTTGATTCAACTGGATCGCGTCAGACCTGAAGAAATTGTACCGTATAGTAACTGTTTTTGTCAAATGTTAATTTGCTTTCAAAGATAGGTTTTATACTGGTCGTTTAAGCCAAAGGATATTAGAGACTTTCTGAACAAGACCGTTCTGGCTTCGAAAGCCATTTATTTGCGATCGAGCAATTACCTTGAACATAGCCCTGCCAATTGAGCAGTAAAATCGATCATATTTAGTTCCTAAAAGCGAATGTGAGAATGATGTATATGAAATAAATCATATATGAACTGCGGAAATGAAATGAATTGAAATGAAATTTAGAAAGATCCTCGCAGTTATCGCAAATTATATGAACAACAACCAAATTCAGGACTTAACGGAGTTTGAACCTGTGACCCATAGCTGAGTTGGTTAGAGCATCTTACCGGTATCGCGAGGTCACGGGATCAAACCCCATTGAAGTCAGGCTTCTTTACACAATTGCGTTAATTGCGTTCACGACTGTGAGGATCATTCTTCATATTATTTCATTTCCGCAGTTTAGTTTTGATTTATTTTATATCCGGCATCATTGCCACTCATCTTTGTTACGGAAACATATGAACCCACAATTGACCTGCTCCCACTGACGTCAGTGGCTTCATAGCCCGCGCCGGTATCGCGAGGTCACGGGTTCAAACCCCGTTGAAGTCCAACAGCCATTTGCATAAATTGCGTTCACAACGCCAGGATCATTATTCATTTGAAAAGCAAATGTGTTGCTTGTCTTAACACAGTTTTTTGCTACAAAAGCTTTCTACCGGTTACTTTGTTTCTTGTTGATTCACTGCAACCTCGTTCCCAGGGTCTCTCCTCTTCCCTTCCCCTGGAGAAGGGAAGAGGAGAGACCCTGGGAACGAGGTTGGATTCACTGTTACGACTACAAATCGAAGTTGTGTCAACCATTGACATATGATATACCAGCGGCTTTCATTAAGGATGCTGTCAAATGTTTGCGAAGTTCTTCTTAAAGATTGTTTTCTAGCCAATACCTGTTCGTATTGTTTTATAATCTTTGAAAAATTAGGAACAATATAGAACTTTATTTTGGCCGTCATTTATAGGAAAGGCCCGCCTTACAGCACCTGCTCGCAGCACTTTACCTTCGGTTAAGAACCACTATTTCAAGTTAAACTGAAGGGAACAAGGAAACGTGGGAAACGGTCTCCTCCTCCACCTTCTTTTTTCGTTTGATCGTAAAATGATGAATCACAATAACAAACAGACACAAGCCCACGTAGCTTTTTTGCTTGTTGAGCAAACACATTTTGTTCTCTGATCCATATGACAATGTTTAGTCATCGCTCTACTGTTTCTGTTGTTCAGTGTTGTTACTGTTATTAACTGTTTTATTTCACGTTTTTTTTACAACCTTAGGAAACACTGAACTGCAATATCTTTAT
>OX419335.1:41070524-41160524 GCA_948470475.1 Galaxea fascicularis | reverse complement strand
TGTTGCGTTCGTTTGCACAGGGCTTTACGAACGCTATACTGCTGGTCTGTATCAGGCGATGGTGACGACTGGCTGTGAATCAATTAATTAGTAGCACTATGTTTGGTGGTGATTGGCGGTGCGTTTTTTCCTCGCTTGGGCTGTTGATTGAAAAATTTCGAGCCTTGTCGTTTGGACTAGAAGTTCCCCTCGGTAGTCCGCTTTGATACCAATCGACTGCTGTGTTGTTTGAACGTGGGCGTGTACGCTTGAGGAATTTCAATTCCAGTACCCCTGTTAATGTTGTCAAGGCGAAGTGAGCCTCTTTTACCCCACGCGTTTTCCAAAGTGGGTCTCAGTCAGTAACCTTTACCTTACGGGATAGTGCCCTGTCTCACTGCTGTGTTCTGGAACGGTGGAGGATTGGGTTCCAGCTTCCGTCCTTCTTTTACTGGATCGGCAACGCCTCTAGGTTGCAGTTGGTGTGATCGCCCTGTTGTTGTATGCAGCGACGAAGAGCCTCTGAGAACCCTTTGACGTATGGCAGAACCGAGGCAGAACTGCTGTTTGTTTCTTGGTGTTCGTGATGTTTTTTGCAAATGAATACGGATAAGCGTTAGGAACAAGAGCTGATGGGAGATGTTTCTTTTTCTTGAGAGATAACTGATGGTTTTGTAATGTGGTGTTTGAAATTATCGTACAGGCCCTCGGAAATATTGCATTTTATAGAATGTGAATGATGTGAATCATAAGCTAGGTACTTGTCCGAAAATGAAGAATTTCTGAAGGAGGTACCCATCCAAATCTCCTTCGACCGCAGTGTCTAAAAAGGGGATTGTTTGGTTAACAGGCGTTTTGCAGTTTACGTTCACATGTTACAAAAAAACCGTGCTTGAGAGCACATTGCCCTCTGGAAAACCCAAAACAAAAGAAAATTTAGTGAAGTTGCTTTGTTTTGGATGTCTCAGTGCGCAATTTGCTCTCAAGCAAGGTGTTTTTTTGTACAGTGGAACCCCGTTAATACCACCACCAACGGGCCAAAATAAAGTGGTCGTATTAACGGGGTAGGGTCATATTTCATAGCTGGCGTGTTTACAACAGTGACGTGTACGTATTTCAAGCGTGTCAATATTTCACCTTCAAACAACTGTTCTCGAGCTTTCACATCGCATTCAAATAATAAAATACGGTACTTTAATTGAAACAGAACTATTTTGACAAGAGCTACTCCTGAAACCAAACAAACAGGAACGAACTGCCGCACGTAATTTTGGGAAAAACTCTTATGATATTGTGTCAACACCAACACCATGTAATTACGGTAGTACACTATTGTTTATCAAGACTCCTTTTCCTTTTAAATGACGTGAGCTACTGTATTGAATTGATGTTTCAATGATAACGATATGACATGTAATACACATTTTCTCACGATTTACTTTCCATTACCGCTTGTCTGAGTGTATTAGTGCTCGTATTAACGAGGTTAAAAACAAAGAAAAATGCTGGGAATTAAAAAAGCGGTCGTTGGTCGCATTACCGGGGTGTTTTTACAAGAAAATGTACGGGCATTTTGCCTGGCCAAAAAAAAGTGGTCGTAATAACGAGGTGGTCATAAAGCGGGCTTCCGCTGTATCATGTGAACGTGAACTGCAAATGGCCTATTACCATAGTGTTGTGGGTCGTCGTTTGTTGACTATTGAGGTGTTGTAAGCCGGAAAATGTCAACTTTGTCGCGGCTCAAGCAAGTAAAGGAGTTATCTACATTGGGTTTCCATATAGTGGGTATACAGATGTTCAGTCCGTCTGCATCATACGTAAGAGTTATTCACATCCCGCTGCACTAACGTTAAGTTCACGCCAGTGCTAAAACACCATGAAAAGGTGTTTAATTGCTTTCCTCGTATAAGTTGTTAACTATGAACTCGCTTATTCAATAATCTTATTTTGTAATTACTGTCACCAATTAGAATGGATAACGCTAGAACGATTGACACTTAAATAAAGTTTACTACTACTACTGCTGCTGCTACTACTCTTTTAGCACTGATATTCAATTTGCTTAACTTGCAGTGACTTAACGTCTTTGAATGGCTTGAATAGGACGTAAGCTTGCAAAACGTTTTATTGCACCAATGTAGCCGCCGTGAATTCCTTTCTAAGTTGGAGAAATTTTCCCATGCTGAAATAATTTATCACCAGCTCGAGGTTTGTTTTTCGTTTGTATTTTTATAGCCTCTTCTGTTGACAAAGTGCTGCTGGCAGCGCAGACGGAAATGGATCAAAGGAGTTGAAAGATATAGACAGTTTTCCGCTCTACGTATGGCAAGCCTCATAACCTTTTATGGCCGGAGAACCGCAAAATTCTCAGAGGGTTACGCAAGACTGAAATGTAAATGACCAATAAGAATATGTCGTTAGTGCTTTATTTTCAGACGTAGAGTCAAACGTTTGTTAGGTAGAGCTCTCAAAGACCAGGAAGCACAAGAAAGTAGAAAATTAGATTTTTCTTCCCATGGGCTGGGTGGGAGGAGGGAGGGGCATCCAAAAACAATCAATCAAGACGCCACACCGCAAAGTAGCTGAGCATGATCCTTTTGTAGAAGATTAGTGCCGGTTTAGGTCGGCAAGTCGGCATTATCGATGCTTAGCTTTTAGGTTGTTCTTCAAGCGCAAGCCGTGGAGTGGCCAGGAGGTGCAAAGATTTCTTTGAGTAAAATTTTCATTTAAGTCCCTGAAAATGTGTTCTTTATTTTCGTCTATTTTGAAGATATATTCCAATAAGTTAGAAATTAATTTAGTTTTTTCTCTTCAAGATTAGTTCCCTGTTTAGTGTAAAAGATCCCTTCCCTAGTGGGCTTCGCTTTGGCGTAGTGTACAGTTTTCTTGCGCAGGCTGCGCTGCCTGTTATGTAGATTAGACCACTCCTCATGCTGGAGTGAATACTTTGGAATAATTGATTATTCCCCTGCCTCCTTTAACTCGAGATAAAAGAGCCCATCCATAACTTATGGCAAAAGCCCTTCCTCATTGTAGTTGTTTTTCACATTTCTCCATTTATCTTTACTGTAACTATTCTCAAGGGATACGCTTTAGAAATCGTCTTTTCAGTTGCTAGCACTGAAGAAGCCAGACGTTCGTTCTGAGGAAACATGTATGCCGTAAACGTAAACACTGTTACATTTTTGAAGATTTCAATTCTGTGCTCCTTTGTTTATAGTCTAGAAAATTTTGTATACAGTTTTTCTTTTAGATTTTTTAAAATTTATTCTACTTTACAAATACGTCTCAGATACAAAGATGTGGTTGCTATATTGCCTACGTTACAATACAGACGTACTTAACAGCTGAATGATACGCGACCTCACAACGAAAACTAACCTACTTACGACACAGTAAAACAGTGAGTTTTTTATCACTGAAGTACGGCATACAACAATGGCAGCCATATTTTTTCCACCATTTGGATTACTTCATATGCGAGGGACTATTTTTAAGTCGTGACCATTTCGCTTCAAATGCCCTAACTGTGTTGTTTTCTAGGGCCGCTTGTTTTTCCACTTTCATAGCTATCTTAACTAGCTGTGTCAACATTTGCAGCTTTGGTAAAAAGCAAATGTATATGTAGGATCTAACGATAAGAATGATCTGGTGTACAAGGAGATCTGATATATTGTCAGTAAGGACCAAACGGAAAGAAGGGGAAAGCTTTAAGTCTTTCAGATCTTATCCATTCGAAAGCTATTCCCCATAACAGCTTTGCGTGGTTGCAGTTCCAAAAAAGGTGTACCCAGGGTTTCCGCAGCTTCTTCGCAAAAGGAGCATAGGTTAGTTTGCTCTAGTCCAAGTTTACATAAAAAGTCATTTGCAGCAAGCCTCTTGTGTAAGAATTTAAATTGAAATGCTCGGAGTTTAGAGTCAGAGAAACGATAATTGGTAGGATTTTTTACAATCAACAGTTTCATTTTCAAAGGGCTGGATTTTCTGTTTCTATTTTTCCTCACTTCTTGAAGGAAGGGAAGCCCTTTTTTGGATAAGCAGCTTGTTAAGTTTTTTAGCAACTTTTTGGGAGGACTGTATAGTCTCAACAGCACTCTCTGTGTGGGGTACATTAATTTTTAACGAACAACTCGTCTTGTATTGGTTTAGGGCAGACCGAACCGTTCATCAGAATACTCCAGATAGTTTTAATCTGAAATTTGTTTTTCAAAGCATCAAACTTAATAATTTCTGTTTATCTACAAGGTCCTTGACCACCGATAATGCGGCCTCCAATCAGGGGCCCGTTTCGACCGATAAAACTGTCGTATTATACTTTAAGATTTTTCAATTCTATGCGCTAGTGTTTATAGTCTAGAAAACTTTATTTGGTTAAGAATTTTGTGATGATCATGTTTGTACTTAGTACGAATAGCTATAGATGAATAAAAATTGGATTTGCATGGCTTTATAGTTAAAAACTGTTGTATTATTTTGAAGATTTTTCAATTCTATATGCTAGTGCAAAACTGTTGCAGACGAGTGCGATCGGTTTTTTGTCTGGGCAGTTGGCCAAAGTTCTGTTGACAAAATCCAGTCACTGGCTAATGAATGCAACATAGCACTGAACCGAAATTATTTTGTTCCAAGACAATACCCTTTGTGTGAACAGTTTCAACTGAATAGTTTAGGCAGCGATGAGATAGAACGCATAATATCAATGTCGTCAAACAAAGCCCTAGGGATCGACAAGATCTCTGTTCGTGTTTTAAAGGACTGGCTTGCACCGATTTTTCCAGTAATCACGTCTATTATCAACACTTCTATTGAATCATGCATATTTCCCACCACTTGGAAATTAGCTGAAGTAACACCTCTTCCTAAAACTGAAAACCATGAACTGGCAAGTAAAAACAGATCAATCTCGCTTTTACCGGTTTTATCGAAAGTCTGTGAAAAAGTTGTACATAATCGATTCACTTCTTACTTGCAATCAGACGATAGGCTAACGAAAACTCAGTGGTAACAAGAAATGGCATTCGACCGAAACATATGTCATAGAAACAACCGACACCATTCTAAGAGCGATAGACCAAAAGATGTTGACTTCGGCAGTGACTTTAGATATAAGCAAGGTCTTTGACAGCGTTAACCACGAAACCCTGACCTTGAAATTGCAAGATGTTGGCGCCTAAAACTCAGTTATCCAGTGGTTTTGTAGCTGCCTTAATGACAGCAAGTGGTATTAATCCATTCAACATTGTCTGAGCCCTTGTCCATCAGCTGCAGCGTTCCGCAGGGCAGTATACTTGGGCCACTTCTATTTAGCATATATATACTAATGACCTTCCTTTAGCAGCACAGAAGTGCAGCGTTCAGAGTTATGTAGACGACACTAAGCTAGTTATCTCCTTTAAAATGAAAGATAGTTCGGAAGCCTTTGCCGACTTAAGAGATGACTTGCCGTTAGAATCGGTCAATGGTGTTCCAACAACCTTTTATTGTTGCACCCAAGCAATGTTTTGCAGCTGGGAAATGCATTCTAGGTTGGTCACTCCTCGCTTCACCTTTATGGGAAGAGACACACCGCTTAAAACCTTGGGGTGATTTTGGACGGCACTAACTTGAGCTATGACGAACACATTACCAAAACTGTCTTTTCCTGCATGTCCTGTATCAGTCAAATCATTTTCAAGAACTGCTAGTGGTCAAAAGACTTTTTATTATAGAACAGTTAGTATTTGAAACTCTATGGATAGTTATCTTAGATCTTTTAAACCAGTATCTGCTTTTGAATTTAACATGGAACGTAAACTGGTAAAGGATTTTAGACTCTTACATATTAATGTAAATAATTTTCCTAGGGTCCTTAAAGTAGATTTTTATTGTTGCCATTTTATTTTTATTGTTGTACTTATTTTATTCTCTTTGAAAAGCGGATCACGGAGGCCAGCGGATCACGAAATTATTTTGAAGGAAGCACCAGTGGGTAGTAGGACAAGATTTTCAGTGGAATTTTCCGGTGCAAAAATTACATGGTTTTTTGGCATTTTCTCTGGCCTGTTTCACTGAATGGGGCTCATTTGGGTTGAAAGATCTCGTCCTCCTTTACAAGTTGGTTGTCAAAGTTGTCTAGTACCGTCGACAACGATGGCGTCAAAAGTGGTACAAAGGAATTGTTTCCACAGGAGCGCCTATGAGCGCTTTCAGGAGAAAATGGGTTATAGTTAGCATTTTCCGTTCATCTTTGACTCGCATTTCATACATGTCAAAGATGGTAAACTAATTGGGTAAGGTGCTTTCTGTTATGCGTTCTAGCCGGATGGAGGTTTTTCATTTAACCCAGAAATTATTCCTGACTTAATTGATGTTCGCCCGGTGTGTGAAGATGGTGAAATTTTCCGTCTGTTTATGCCAAGTATTTCAGAGTCAAAGGGTGTGACATTGCCGCTAAGCCGATCTCGTTACTGCAAGACACCTCATACCATATCATTGTTGTACCTTCCCCCCCACCCCCCAGGAAGAAAACTCTTTGGAACAGCGGGTTATCAACCGTGTCGTAACTACTGTAAAAAACGTGACATATGAGGCGTGTTTATAACATCAGTCAACCATCAGTAAAAGGGTCTGTGTTCAGATTTTGACCATTAATTTGCCCAGTAATTCTGAATATAGCAGCCTCTTGTCCATGCGTGGCAGAAATAAATTGGCATGACATGAGATGTCGTGCATGACATCAGATACTTCGGTTACCAATCAATTTAGCTGCCGATTTAGCTGACATGTGGTTTGTAGGACGTATATTGAAGCATAAACGCACGGATGACAAGCGCTGCAAGAACAGAGAAGTCCGCTAGTCGCTTGCGGCTCGTAGCGGGACCAGAGCTCTGTAGCGGGACCGATATTCTTATCACGTATTGACGTCCTCTGTGCGTGATCAGAGTACACACTCACTGACACTAAATCAGTTTGTTTTGTACATTGTTGTTTTTTCACTGTTTTCAGCTTATGACGTTATACGTGCGTCTATACCTAAATCGCAAACTCTTCTAAACCAAATCCAAACGCGAAGTTTACACCGTCCATTTTATAAATACTAATAAGTTTCGTGGACAAATTTGTACTGGTAGAGTACTTGTTCGTACGAGTCTCTGGGGTGAATTTTTTCTTCGCTGGAGTTTTGTTGTCTCCAGCGCTCCGTCACTCGGTAATGAGCTAACCCGCTCCAGACCGGAAGCTGAGAAAGGTGGAAAGTTTACACCCTTCCCATGCTCTTTAACTTGGAACCTGTTTGAAAGACACGCCTTCGCAACATATTTCTTAGGTAGACTGGCTTTGAAAATTGTTTCTTGTAAAAGTGGAGTGGGAGAGAGAGAAAATCTGGTAAGAACTCTGGCGTGTTAAATGCGTATTAGCCGATTATTTCCTGCACTGCGTCTCATCCAATGAGAAGCAACCAATTAAAACCAATCTAGACCTTTACACGCGCATTTTCTCGTGCTTAACGCCGGCTACATACAATTGCTTTGTATTCTGATTGGCTCATCCAATTTTTTACGTCTGTTGTGTTTGGTTGCTTGTAAAATAAAGCATTGTTGTTGTTGGTCAGAGTAATTGCTTTGGTTCTGGCTTTACGACGCTTAATTAGAAAACGCTCAAATTCCGAAACGAAATAAAACCAATAGGCCATATTCGTATTCTCGGTTTTGAACTGGATCTAGCATGGAGTGGAGACTCTTTCGGGGGAATACATTTACATATGAAAAGATTCCCCCGCAAGAGCCTCCACTTCATGCTAGATCTAGGTCAATGCCGAGAATACGAATATGGCCTATTACGTTGGGGTAGAGGGGATGGGGGAGAGCTGTTGGTATCTCTTGGGTGAGACTGATTGAATGCTCTTGAAGTCGTTTGACATCTTCAAAGTGCTGAGTGGTCTGTTCGTTTTATGGCCTGGTGTAAGCTAATACAGTCGGGTTAAGAGTAGAAAATCTCGTTCCAGAATTTCCTAAATGATGCTGGCTCTTCGAAAATTCTGACTAGCTGACCTCATCTCGCCATTTAATAGTGTATGCATCCCTTCGAAAACAAAAGGTATTATTCTTTGAGTGTTGCTACAAGTGAAACCCCTTCTAAAAAGTAAAGGAAAATTTGATTTTGCTGAGGAAACTTCTAATTCATCAAAATTTAATTCGAATTTCTGAGGCCCCTAAAGCCTTCTAAACTGATATTCTACCGAAAAGAAAACGTGGATGGATGTGACTCTCTCACACCACTCTATCACCTACCATTTTTATTTTCAAAGGATCGCATTGTTGTGAAAAACTTACACTAGTTAAGCTCTACGGTCGTCGAAATCAGGCAAACTTGAGTGCGTTTGTTGATGGAGTCAGCCCAAGTGAAGAGAACAGTTCACGAATGTTATCAAGGCGGTTCTCACTGTCCCTCAGTGTCTCCAATCTCTGTGTCTGTCTGTCTCTCCGCTTAATTTATATCAAAAACTTGGTTTTATCAACGGAGTTGATAATGTAAATTGACCACCGTACAGGGATTCTGCTGAAGCTGGCTTTTCGAGGGTTAGCCCGTCGTCAGAGCGAATCCAAATTTGTTTTTATCTACGGAGTTGATAATGTAATTAAATTGACCACCGCACAAGGACTCGCCGCTAACAAAGGGCTAACGCTCGAAAAGTCAGCTTTTAGAATCCCTGTACGGTGGTCAATTTACATTATCAACTCTGTTGATAATTCCAAATTTTTGTGTACTACTTCCCCACCGACACAGCAACACAGTTTCTTTAGAAACTACCCCCTTATTTATATCAACGTAACGTTCTGGCAAAAGTGTTTGGTGCTTTATACCGCCAATAGCGTATGCCAGTGATAATCATAATTATACAACTCTCGCCATTTTCGGGTCCTTCCTCTAAGACGTTGTTCACACTTGGTGCCCAGGCTCTATGCCTGGGCCCCGGTACGAAACTGTACCTTGTTCAGACTTTGGTGCCCACCTTTGACCTTCCGCCATTTTGAAACTAAGAGAGCAGGGATTTGTGGGTAAAATAACTCCTTGGAGTATGGGTTTGTAGAGTTCTTGGGTACTCGCTAGAATCTTGTGCAGACTTGTTCCCAGTGCCCGAGTACAAGGTCTCAACCTTATACCCGTGCCCGAGCAACGTGCCCAATATTATTGGCATGGGCACTTACAAAAAGTTGTGTTCACATTGGTGCCCGTCAGGCACCGTGCCCGGGTACAGTGCCCGGGCACCAAGTGTGAACGTCACCTAAGATTGTTAGTACTGTGAGTGCCTCGACACAATTGTGCCTGAGATTTATGGGAACAATGGGTAAAATACCATACATTTAAAAACACACTGAAAATAAGGGTTAATAACTTCTTAATTAATTAGCATCAATAAGCTTAAAAAGTTAGAACAGATGTTCATTAGGTAATAATGCCAAAGAGGTAAGTAAATAATGTAAGAAAGACACGTGAAAACACAAGAATTGAGTGAGTGTTCTCGTGTCCCTGGAGTAGCCACTGAGGAACAATTATCTCGGTCAGTTCAAGAAAATTATTAATTACATTTGTAAAAAGATAGTCTCTTCGATTATAAGTGAACTAGGGTCCGGTTGATAAGAAATATTTTCCCGAAAAACACAGCTGTTCCTATTTACAGTGGACTGTTTCTATCATGGTTCCATTGGTGTGTTGTTGTCTGGGATAACCTACTAACAACCTTAGATAAGAGACCCCAAAAATTGTCTGAAAACGGAGACGGAAAAATGATTCATGTGTAGCATGGGATACCACATCACATCCAGGGACGTTCGTGACATTTCTGTAACTGGAAAAATCTTGAGATAAATCCTGGGATAACTCGTTTTATTGAAAACTAGATCATTAGATAACGCAATTTTAGAGGTTTGATTGGATCAGCCATCATGGTACACGAGTCATCTATGCTCAACAAATATGGTAACTGTGCTCGTCAGGGTTTTTGTTTCTACAAAGTAAAGTAGGGAAGATTTGTCCATAATTTGTGGGCGTTTTTAATAAAACAATTATCCCTATAGTGCTTGTTTGATATGAGATAATTATGGCCAACTTGGTGCTACGTGCCTCGTCGGCTATCTACCATCTCACATCTAACGCGCGCTTGCGGAATAATTGTTACCTTGATACAAAGGCATCACATTGTACAAGATAGAAGTTATAAAGCGCCTTTCAGTCTATATACAAAGTCTCCTTAAAAATGTAAAATAGCTCAAAATCTCTGAAATTAAGCTCGTGGTCAACGAATTTAAGAGAACATTTAATTGTCTTCAGTGGCTCGTACCAAAGGACCAGAGCAATGGAAACGCGTGGTCGCTTTCAAGCGAAAGATATTATAAAAGCTGAAATAATGATTATGATAAAAAACCCATTTCGACCATTCTTAATTTTTTATTCGCCATATTCATGGAAAACTCTTACTTGATTTCAATGGAACAAGAAGATAGTTACAGTTCTCTGTCCAACGTTGTGATGTTACCTTGATTTTCAGTTTGGATTGTTACAGCTAGGTTATACCTTTATTTGCTAATAACATAATTGAAATTCGCTAAAGGAATTTCACTGTGTCAATCAAAATAAATGAAAAAAAGAAAAAAAAAACCTTGGCAGCACGAGTTATCGCTAGACATAAGTATTATTACATCAGAACCGATGACATCAGCCAAAGGTTTAATCGTACAAAACTCTCTGATGGACGTTTTAGATGAAAGAGCTCATGATGTACAAAACTCAGAACAATGCACTTAATATAAAATTACCTGCAAAACTGAGCTTTTCAGACCAAGGGTGAACACGAAATACAATGATATTCTCTGTCTTCGATAATCGGTAGCTCGAGATCCGAGCTCGTTGCTTTGTGCATGATGTCATTCCTTATAAACTACACGGTACAAAAATGTATCCCTTCGAAGTCTTTTAGATTTCCAGATTTGCTTTGTTCTGCGGGTTTTGTCGATGATGAAAAGGAACACTCTTGGTCTCCTACAGTTTATACAAATGTTGGTAAACATTATCAACAATAGCTCAGTAAGTCGTTCACGGAAGATTTCCCGGAATAAAATAATTTGAATTTGTCATCTTTTACTCGTAATTCCACTGAATTCCTAGGACAAGAAACTGATGGAAGCCAAACTTATAAAGAATTCAATGATGTTTGATGATTCTTCTAACGGATACTGATTTTTTTTGGTTAAGGTGTTCAAATGCCATATTTCTTGGGTGAAAGAAGTTGAACTCCATAAATTGTTTGTTACTCAAGGCTTCTCTCCGGGAACTTTTGGAAATTGATGGTGCGAATTTATATAATTGTGTCACTAGCAGGCGCGCATGGGTACGTGCGAGCGCGCACATGTTCAAAGCTGGCCCAGTTGATAGCTTGCATAACAGTTATGCTGGCTACCCAGTGGGTTGTCTTAAATTAGCAGTTTTTAACGCTACATGGCGCGTACTCAACTTTTAACGCAAGATTTTGTCGTGGTAGTGTGTTGCCAAGGTTGTTTGAGGCGATTAAAATGCCGTAACAAATGGTTTTGTTGAAAGTTGGCAGCACCCTGTTACACCACAAAAACTTTCACCCTTGAAGACCTGACATGACCATGCATATTCTCTTAATTAACTGGTCTTCTGATATTCCCTATACTAGTAGTTTAGAGAATTTGGTTAAATTTCAAAATACTTCATTTTTGATAACCATTTCCTTTATTCTCATAACCTGTGTTAGCTGAAACCGTGGTACTGTGAGGAGAAAGTAGTCTTTGGTCAGTGTTTGGGCTTAAACTGGGTTAAATGTAATAACGTTAAGAACTGTTCTGTGTAACACTGCTTTAAGCTTAGTCAACACATTTATTGAAATTATCTCCTACAAGAGCATAGGGTTCGACTTTTTTAATTTTTGGCTTGTGAAGAAAATATAACTCTCCATTCGCAATGAGTCAGTATTACAAAACCTTTTTCTGACCTTCCATTGGAGGCAAGCAAATGCCAAAAGTGTTCCAGTAACTTATTACCTAACTTTTAGGCAACAGTAGTCACACAATAATGTCCTATACCGTGAGAACAAGAATGGTGGTCTCTCCTTTTGTTTAATGACAAGAATTTTTACAAAATAATTCATTGTTTTTCTTGAACAGGAAGTCATTATTATGGTGTTACAGGTTGTCCATTGAAGTATACGCGGCCCAGAACACTGCGAAAAATGAAATTTGACCTCAAACGAAAACGTAAAGAATCGATACTGCAAAGTGACGAAAAATGTTTATTCTTGGATGGTAGTGAATCCCAATAATAGCTTATGACGAATCAAAAATCAATACTGAAACGTATGAGAAACTAAGTAAACATTGCAGCCATTTTAAAAATGTTTACTTCCAACGCTGCAATGTTTAATGATTCCAAAGCATTTTCAGTTGAGGTACAGTCTCTTTCAATTCTGTGACGTTTTATTCTTGAGGAACAGTTAGGATAAGTTTATCTGAACGATTTTCAAACGTAAGGAGAGCAGACATTTCTCACAAACTGACATACTTAGCACTGGAACCTTTTCTGCTTGATGATTGTTTCATACTGAGAGGCATAGCAAGACAGACTGAAGTTCACGTCATGGAAATTAAGCTGTCTAATTCTACTGAGGAATATTTCTTTTAGAAACGATAATAGAAGTACTAGCTGTTATAATTCTTTACATTAAGATGTGAAATTCCACGCATAAGTAGAGGTAATGAACGGTGAATTGGAGCCCTACTTTGCCCTTGTGATATCGCTTTGATTTAAGTTGGTCTCGTGCAGCGGAAGCCGGAAAACTACGACACTGTATTTTCAGAAAAGTATTTTTTGCCTAGAGGTTTAATGTTGTTAGTCCTTCTTAGGGACATTCAAACAGATTGAACGCACGTGTGTATTACATCATCTCAAATACTCCTTCAATGAAGAAGCGCTCCTCACGAATTCCTGTGCTCGAAAACTACATTCTAATTCTATTAGCTGGTGGCAAACAATGATGATCTATTACGTTACAGTAGGTAGAACGAACGAAAGATCAGAACAACACATCATAAGGCTGCACCAAGCAACGAAACATTATATTTCAGCTTCCTTGGGTCATTTACATTCAAGTTCAGTTCTGGGTACTTTCTGACTTTGTTTGCAGTGAAATTCTGTTCATTTTGAAACCTCTCTTGGATTATTCCCCAAACGTAAACCTATATATTTTTAACATGGGATATTGAGGCATTTCTCACGGAACTCCAAGGCAAAAATATCAAAGTCCAATAAACATTGACTAGATTCTTATGCTTTAACTGCAGTACTCAATAAACATTGTGTTTCACCCGCTGCTTTGAACCAGAAATATCGGCCAACACAGAACACGGAAAAATACTGAAAAAACAAATGTATGATTTCATCCCTGTTTTTAAAGTCTATTTATTTCAGCACTCTGAAAGCAAGTTAAGAGGTGTCATTTCTTGGTGATGGTATCAACAAACAAAATTTACGAACCTAACATATAAGCGGCACTTTTGTATCTTTAACGTGTTAAGCCCCAACCCAAGCTCCTTTGGAACATGTGGAAGAACCATGATTCAGCCAGCGAAACTTCTGTATTCCACGGCGTGTATTTATCTACACGCCCTTGGTGCCAAGGGAAATTTGTTGTGAAAGAGCCCTTAATGAGCGACCCCGTACCGGTCTGTTTTGTGTGCAACCACAAAACCAACCGCTGCTTTTCGCCGCTCAGCTCTGAATACAAACAAAAGAGAGCTATGAAATAAGACCTGCGCTATCCTTTGATCACTGGAACCCGTAATTATCTAATTAAACACCCCAAAAGTCATCTTGAACATCTCTTTTTAAGCTTCTCCCTCGGATTATTTGAACACTTGCAAGGCTAGCTGGTTATAAATCTGTACTGTTGATTATTGTTTCTAGCAGCCGTGGAAAAAGTTAGAACAGCGTTAGAATCCCTTAACGACCCCACTTGAAGCTCAAAAGCGCGCCGCTATCTTGCACTGACTCTGTCGGCACATTCCGTCTTATTGACTTGGCAGACAGGAAGAATATAAACAAATCTTATCAAAAACTTGAATTTTAATTATTTTATCAACCATAATAGGCTTCGTAAGATTAGTTTTACAATCTGTGAATGCAGTGGAAAAAATTCGCTTTTGAATATACACGCCAAAACAATGCGGCACGCTCCTTTATAATGTGGTCACCTTTTTAACAACTGTATACTGTGGAGGTGCTTGATTAAATCTCAATTGCAAATAAAACAAATGTTACAGAACAAGTTAGGTAAACATTTTCTTTTATCCCAGCTTGTCAGTGACAAATAATATAAGCTAATCGTATAAGTCAAACATTTTAAAGTCATCTTTTCTTGCTCTTATCTATTACCGCACGGTACGGTGAATAAATATGCCTTATTTATTTATTTATTTATTTAAACTAACACAGGATTTCCTTTGATTGCACCGCCACTTAAAAGTATTGTCAAAATAGCTCATTACAATCGGTCTGTCATCACTGACACGGAAGTCAAATAGCATGGATTATTTTTTCATGGAAAATGTAAAGAAATTTGGATTATTAACGAGAAAAGTTGGCAAAGTGCACAAGTGACATTGCTTAGAATAAACCATTTTATTTCACCACAGAATCACATAACAGTTTTCTTTATCTGCCGCTCTCCCATTCTTCGTCTTGTTCTTTATTTTGCCGCTCATGCCTCCGGCAACGAAAGATTCCAAACAATTTGAACAATGACTTCAAAAGGTGACGCATGATAACATTAATTGTCGTCTTTGACTTCCAGCCGTTGCGCATGAAAGGCTTATTATTTTGTCACTCTCCTAAATATTTTGTGAACACAATGCAAAGAAATAATTGCGACTTTCACACTTTAATGAGGCATAGATAATGTGTGAAAGAAACTTCAATCCCTAATTAAGTCAGTTATGTATTTGTGTCGAAGTTTCTCTCCAGTTTTGTCTTCTTTTGCAAGCAGTTAACTTTAATGCAGAATCATAATATTTTTTTAGTATATCTGTTTGACCTGGAACTATCTTTACTTGCGTATTTCTGCAGGTTAATCACGTGACATCAACGTAGGTTTTCAGGCGTAATTGTGCAAATTAAGTTAGGGAAGTGTCAGCATAAAGTGATGGCAAACAATTGGCTTCTGCGATGGTCTAATGCCACTAATCATGAGTTAGAAGACGTCTTCAGTGCTATTTCATGGATATTTCATTTATTTATAAGGAACAAATTACATGTAAGCATATCTACTTTAAACTGATACTTTAAATAACATTTTGTTATCAACACTGATAAAATCACAATTACCATTTATAGCCACTTGAGACGCGTGAAATTTTGTTAAAATTACATGTCCATAAGGATTTAAATCAGATTTTTCATTTAAATGTAGGACAAATTACACTGATGCGGCGCCCAGATTCCAGACATTAAAGAATTAAACATCAAAACTTTACAACAATAGAGTCCGCCTCGTCTAATTACAGTTTCACTTATCTAAATTAATTAAATGGTATTAACAGTAAATAACGTTTTTGTCTCCAATTAGAATGTTGAAGTGGTGAGTGAAAAGCAGTTTGTGCTGCAATCTACGAATGTTTTTACAACTCACAGAGAATAATAATTGGACAAATTATATTACAAGATCTGTTATTTATTTTGGAACCAAACTGTCGCCAGTGGTATACTCCTATCGAAAAGCATTTGTTTAAATCTTTCTATTGCCTGAGGGCAATTCCCTTTTTAAAGTCGTCTTTGTACTTCATTGAGCTGCACAAAAACTACAGCGAAATTTACTCTTAAGCTAGGAAAGGCAAAGCAAAAAGGTTGCTGGCTAGTCTATTAGAATAGGAGAAAAGTTTGGTATACCGTTCACCGTCCAAATCTAATGTCACCTTTTTCGATACAAATAAACCTCATTAAAGCAAGGCTTAATGGCTGCCAGGCTTTTCCACAAATATCACCTAAAATCGTCTAAGTATCCCCGGAAATTCTCAAAACGTTTTCTAAATATCATAGAATTTTCTAAATATCTCGAATACCCCTCTAAATATGTCCTATTTTTGGTGAAAAAATTAACCAATTTTGAATCACTTAGGCCAAAATTTTCACTTATTGAAGTTGAAAAAGTATGTAAAAGATCGTGGACATTATTTTAGTGCACCACTGTATTGCCGAAATAAGGACAGTAAAAACAACTTTCAAATTAGAGAACAACATGGATGCAAAGTTTCACATTTTCTCACTAATGGATTGATCAGTTGGTAGACATCACGTCGTCATCGATGTCAGCAGTATCCGCCATTTTGGAAAATGGCTGCTTTAGTGCATCGAATATGCAAGACAAAACCGCTGAACTGGATTGTTTCTGGCATCGAACCAAGTATTGTTTCAAGAAGGTTGCACCGGACTAGGAAAACATACGGATAAGACAAAAAGCTACAGATATTTTAAACATCCCTAAATTTTCTAAATATCCGAATATCTGTTAAATGTCTTGGAAACTTCTAAATACCGCCCCCCCCCCCCCCAAAAAAAAAAAAAAAAACAAAGAAAAATCCGGATATTTGTGAAAACACCAAATGGCTGCTAACAGGGCGACCAAATTATTTTAGGACTTCATCACGCAATCAAAAGTTGGAATTGATTTGCACAGCTTAACACAGCAATAGAGGGGACTAATTATCAAAACCTTTCGATTGAATCATCAATCTTCAGGATTTCATCCCAAAAGTTAGCAAACTCTGCATAGAAAATGAACCGCACTACAAGAAAGAATACCTCAACGCCCATTTTTGGTGCACTTTAGGACGTCATGCGAAATTCAAACTTGTACAGCGCAAAACACTAAGGAAAAGCAGAGTACTTCAGCTTTCATTTGAACGTGTTCAATTTGAACTTCACTTCCACAGTTCCTTCAATATTAGCAGATGGACTGCAATTCCACGTTATCATTATTATTATAATCGTAGCTATAACAAAATTCTCGTATCTGGTTGGCCACCACCAGTTATGATTTTTGCCCAAATAGGACAGTGTTATTGGACAGTACGCGCCATCGCACGCGCTATAGAGGAGGGCAGTTGCACTTTCATATTTTCTTTACTACGCATCTCAGGGTGAAAACTATTTTTTTTCCTGAAAAGTTTTGCTTTTATCTCTTTCTGTAATTTTGTTAGAGATACGATTAATTGGTAACGGGACTTCGGGTCGTCCAATTCGGTCTGTAATCATGCGAGTGAATCACTGGTATGATTACAGACCGAATCAAATTCCACTCAGTCCTATTACCATTATTTATTATTGTTGTTTCGAACTTAGTTGCTTGCCTACTAACCCGATACAACTGCTTGATGATTGATCGTTGATTGTAGCAACCAGGTAACCAACCTTTCGTGACAAAAGAGGCTAGAATGAAAAATTGTGCAGAAAAGATAAAAACCAATCAAAAAAAAATTTTTTACAAGGGATACAAATCGTGCCGGAGTGATGTTAGAATTATATTTCAAAACGTTTCGCGCGCAGACTTTGGTACAAAACTAAAAATAAAGCATACTAAACTTGAAGTACAGCGCGAAGCATCTTTTATACTTAAAATGTTTAAGGATTTCAGTTCCAAGGTATTTTGAAATATGTCTCATCAATAAATTAAACATCTGGGGGTGTAGATACACATGCAACAGGACTTCTTGAAGTTTGTTAGATTGAGATAGAAGCTACTTGATCTTTTTAGTCTATGGGATTGCTTAATTAATGTTAGCGTAATGTAAAATACATATCAGACAGTTTACTCCACAGCTCGTATGTTTCGACAGCACAATGTTTTTCTTCTCAAACCTAGGTCTAGGAGAGAAAAAAATAACCGTAAATATCGAAACTTGATTGAATGAGATTAAACAAGAACTCCCTCCCCCTCACTGAAATATTTAGTCCTTTACAGTCTCTAATGGTGGCACTGAAGCAACGTGAACCTTTTTATGAGTTTAGTATGACTTTGAAATGACTTCTGGCTCCAACACGACCAAAACAACAGACTGAGAGGAGGGAAACAAATAGTTGATTGCCTTTGCAAACGAAAGCAGAAGCTCTAAGTTTTCAATTGGATTTATAGCGAACAGGAAAGGCAAGCCAAACGGATAGCGAATTTACATTTCCTCTAGTTTTTTCCTTTTTGAAGTTTCTCACTTTAAGTACAGGGTTTGGTTCATCGGGGAAGAGTCCTCCTGACTTTCAATTTTAGAGGTATGCTTGGCGGGAAAACTAGCATGTTTTGTTCGTTTAACAACTGTCAGATCAAAACTACATTCAAGGAAAGCGTTCAAGTTTTTTGAGGTCATCCGAAAACCACTGTTATTACGCTGAAACTCCCTGGCATTCTCTTTCTTTGCTGATCGTCATGAGAAGATTCCCAACAAAAGACTTCTGTGATTTCGAAAACTAGAATAAAATGACAGAGAAGTGTGAACAAGGAGAGTGGGAGTTTGAGGCCTCCGTAGTTAACTATAAATTACTGCAACTGAAAATTATCTAACGAACAAGCAAGAAGTTACTTTTCCAGTACTTTTTAGCGGGAATTTACGCCATTGATGAAAAATAAGGTTCAGAAATCAAGTATACAATCATCATGCCAGATCGGTGGAAAGGAAATTAAAGATACTCTATGTTTTACAGTAAGTTCTTGGAAAAGAATTAAAATGTAAAATCATGTGCTTTTACTGACTCAGATCTTAAAACTTTTGAAATTTTCCCCTTTTTACTCGTGAATGCGCAGTGAACGCGTATAGCGAGGTGGCGATTTCAATGTAATTCGGCCTTTGGGCTATAAACTACATTTTTCAGTAATGTCCTTACAGAACCACTTTGGAAATCTCAAAAGCGATGAACTTATCTTTCATTAGGAGTTGAACAATCATTCTAAGATCTAAAAACCGGGCGATTTGGCGTACATTTACTGGGACGTTTACACACAGCTGAACCCATCAATAACTTCGACGGCTAAAGGAATGGAAAATGTCTAGCGTGCGTCCATCCAATTCGGGATGCACGCCGATAGTTTAGAGGGCACGAAGGTAGTGTAAGAGATGCTCGAGGCGCAACCGAGAGCATCTGTAGCTACCCAAGTTCTCTCCCAACTATCCAAGTGCATCCCGAATTGGATGGACGTACCGGCTAGACATTATCCATTGCTTTTATAACATAGAGACACATTTTTCGCGGTTAAAGGTCGCTTTTTCTGTACTGATTAAACTGCAAATTCTCTTAACCGTGCGGGTGCAGACTAAAACTAGAATGACTTGTTTTTCAAAAACACATTTACACGCTTACATCTGCGAGTGACAATACATAAGCCGTCCAGCTTAAAATATTTAGCTAATATGTCAAGGAAAAAGTTCTTTTAAAGATTATTCATTCAAAATGATGCATGCTTTAAAACGTCTTGGGTCTTACGAGTCATTTTGAAGGGCTCGCCGAAGAGACCAGGACTTCAGTGTGCACATTCTGAATCGTGCAGTTGCTTAAAATGGAGTCGAAATTACGCGACAATTTGAAACTCACTCTTGATCGTAGAAACACACCAGATAGAGTTTTTCTTGGTCTTGTTTGATTGTTTATCTTCGAGTATTTTTTCTTAAACCCGCTCGGGTAAATTTGCGAAACGGTAGTTTTTACTGGTAGCACTTTCGCTTTGTTGATCTTTAGACGCTTCCGATACTTCTGCAACCATTTCAGACCCGTTTTCTAAGTCTAGAGAAATACCCTAACTCAAATGTTGGGTTATTACTAGCCATTATAATATCTAACGTTAAGTCAAAAAAGCTGTGAAAAAAGTTTCGCTGGCGAGAAATTTCACCGACACTGACGTCAGCCTGAACCATCTCTATGAACCATCCGTTTCTTTTTCATAAAATATTAGCCAATAAGAGCGCGCGTTAGAATGTAGCTATGTTATAATTTGAACTGAACCGAAATCGTGTGGGTTTTCACGCTCGCAAGAAAATTATGAATTCCTTTAAGCATTGACACAAACTTCATTTCAGTACTTTTCTTGCAAAGGACTCTAAGGTAAAAGTCCATGACATTTTTCCTAGGTGTTTTCTCGCATGCATTCACTAATCGGAAACTCTCGCGCGGGATCAGGTAAACACTTTAACCGTGTGTTGCTCTTCTTTTCGTGCTCTTGCTCAAAATGCAATGAATTTATTTTTTAACGGAAACAGAGACAGTTTATCACAAAGATGGATGAGGATTGACGGTATTGTGACTATACTTTTCACCAGTACAAACACAGACTAGAACGTCGTCAAAAGCATAATGTGCCCTGCGATCTTTTCTTTTGTTCTGCGTTCAATGTTGGATACAGTGTGTTTGCAGGGCGCAGTTAATTTATCCTGTTACAATAAATCCTTTGCTTTCACGAGTTGCTCATAGGAGCTTTGATTCAGGAATTAATTTGTAGAATACCAAGTTGTACAAATGCACAGGATATTCTTTCTGTTGAACTTACAAAGAAGAGAAAGTTTTATTAACATTCTTATCGAGAAAAAAAGCATTAAGAGAAACAAAAGTTTCCGTTTGTGAAGTGAAATTGCATGAGCCTACGAGCAGTCTCTCAAAGGCGCTGTGGCACAGGCGACGAAGCCGCGAGAGGCGAGCAATAATTTTTAATTTTTGCGTTGTTGGAATCTTGGATGTGTTTATTGCCTGTCTGTAGGCAAACAGGTGATGAGAAGAGCTTATGTCAATCACGAAGCAAAGATTTTATTATTAAAAGATGGAGCTAAATGACATCTGCAGCTCTCAAACAATGGAAATTATATTTAAGATGATAAACAAATCTGCCACCAGCGCAATTTTGTGGGACAGTTTCAGCGTGGATCGTTGGAAATGAGGGAAATTTTATCCAGTCCACTAATTTTGTATTCACCATCTGCTTCAAGGCCTCTCTCCAATATTGGCTGTTCCTTACCTGAAACGAAAAATAAGAGATAGCATTTAATTATTTGGTTATCATTTATATCCAATGGCGAATCTTTGCTAGTCAAGAAAACCTTAGAAGCAGTGTTTCAGTATAAAAAATATTCGAATGGTATGACGATGTGTGAATTTGATTCACTATGGATGAATTTTATCCTAATTTAAAAACCAAACAGCAAGCACCTAAACGAGTCGTTCAGTACATTTCAATTCATGAGAAAGTATTTGTCAGTAGACTATTAACTGCGACCAGTCTAACGAAACACGACCAGATCTGGCACAGGCCCAGCATTATACAAGGTGCCCAGTCTCTTAAACCAACCCTTTTTGATCTTTGTTTTTCCTTTATGACAGAAATCTTTGATGAACAGTACTAAATCTCATACTCGCCGTGGCGTAATCTGCAATAAGGCGTTAATGCTTTTCCGATACTAAGGGATTTGATGGGAAATATCGGCTTTTACTTAAAGGAGTTTCAGAGAGCTGTTTTTGGCAGTAAAACTAGCACACTGCAGTTTGTTGATAAACACAGTTCAACGATAAATTGAACTGTCTGTTGAACAACTCATAGTAAGATGTGACTGACAGTGCTGCAGAACGAATCGTATTGCATTTCAAACCTCCATCGCCAAAAAGATCCCAATGCTATACGGACAGAAAAAGCAAAACAAGAGAACACTACAGAGGAATTTAAGCGGCTTATTAATGAGTTCTTATAACACTGGAAGTTAGTTAAACGGAAATAGTTGTTGTTAACGTTCAGGAAGTGAGAAGCCGTTTATCGTGACAGGATCAACCAACTTGAACAGTTCCGATGAAAAATTAAATCGTTTGCTGAATAAATTGACCGAAAATTGGCTCCCATGCAGAAGCCTCCATTTGTGGTTCAAGTTTGCCCGTTTCAAATGTTCTCAGTTCATTTTTCCAGCTTATTGCCAGACGTGCTCCACATTTGCAGTAAACTTTCAGTATTAAGAAACAGTTCTGTTTTAAAACACAATTTTCTCGGCTGTACATTTGTGTTACCTTACCTTCGTTTTGAATTCGTTTTTAGTTCAGATGAAAAGTAGAGCCGGTTTTGCTTCATGAAATTTCACCTCAACCTTTGGACAAAATCAACTCTCTTTGTTTCCATGGGAACAATAAACGTTGTTTGAAGAGCATAGTATGACCAGATATCATTTTTGGGAAGATGAGACCCACTCGAAAATTGTCGCGTCTGTTTCGTCTATTTCCTGAACATTTTTCTGACTTAATTTTTCAGAGAAACAAACTGAACAAATCAGGCCATTTTATCTTGCAGAAAAATGCCTTTAAAAAGACACAAAACCATCTGGCAACAATTGCAACGACATTTAATTATTTTTCTTCGAGGTTTACGCTCTCGTGTGAAATGGAGTTTTTGAGGATGCAAAAGCAGGTACTATACCAAAGTTTAGCATCATAACTTGAATAGATTCATAGTTTTGGTAAATCTCAAATAAAAGTGAACGTATAAAGCTCGTTTTTTATTTCTTTTGATAAATGGTTGTCTATGAAATATTCATTTGAAACCTACTAACGTAATTGTCTTGGAATGAGTGACAAAACTATGGCAGTTTTATGAACAATGAAGTCATCTAAGGCTTTGCAAGACAATATGGGTTTTGTCACAGAAATTTTCGTTTTCTAGCAAATTTTATGATTTCAATTTCTGAATCCGTATTAACAATGACTTAGTAATACATAAACAAGTAAAAATTAGCGATATAATTTCCCGACGTTTCATGACGCCATTGAAATTTCTGAATCATTCGATTTATTAGTAGACAGGATTTCTTCACAATTCAACTTCGTATTAACTTTAAAAAACAAGGATTTCAACGCTTACAACGTCTGATGTTTGTATTTGTTATCAGAATTTTGACAAAACGTTAGTCTTAGCGTCCACTTTTAAATAAATCATACTTGGACAATGTTTTTCTGGTTCTTTCATACCTCAGTTCTAAACATAACTAGCTACAAGGTCAGCGATATACGAACGCAGGCTTAGTTCGATGCTTATCTGACTTCAAAGTGATTCATAATTAATGACTGTTTGGGTGTGAAAAGGTTGGTTCTTATAAGGAATTATTCCTTTCAGGGTGAATAAAAAAGGATAGACATGTGTAAAACCCATCAGCGAATAAAGCTTAATTGGTAAAAAGAAAAAGTAATTCAGTCAATCGTTTGCGGTGACTGAGCATGTTTTTAAAGAGAGGTTTTCAACCTTGAAAGTGAGTCTGAACTGACGAAATATAAATAAATTCGACCAGAACTACGTGTCAAAAATGCCTGCACCTGTACTGAAAATATTATGTCTTTTCACTTTTTTCAAATGTTCAGTTTGGTTTATTATTTTATAGCAAAAGTACAATTCAAACTCGCAAGAGACATTAAAATTGAAGATCCCTTTGTTATAATCTCAAATCGTTCTTGGTCATCAGTTTACTGAAACCAACAGCTAAAATGATCAATTTTCAAAATGTTTGATTATAAATACGGTTTCCAGAAAACACTCACCCATTGAACTGGCGTTTGTCGGTGATTTTTTTCATTTCTAGCAATTGTGCTTTGTTCAGAAGTTCTGTCGTAGAGTTTTAATTTTCGATTTCATGTACATCTAGACTGATATAACCGTTTTGATATTCACAGACTCCAGTCTTTTTGATCTTGGAAAATGAAATTTGATAGAGTTAACATGGAAATTATTGATGCTAGCGCCGAATTGAGCTACAATTCAAGCGTTGATTGGGCCCTAGAAATTTTCTTGGACAGACTGGAGTCCAAATTTAAATTTGCAGTTGGAGAACAGAAAAGGTAACGGTGCCTTCATAAACCTCAACATTGAAGTGCATATTTACCCCCCATTTTCTGCTGATATACTGAAGAGTGCAGGTTGAACCGTCTTAATACTACGAGCCGGTTTACGCTTCGAAAGTAGATTCCAGTTTTTCGAGCCATCAGTGCGACTTTTCAAATGAACAGTTGCGGGCTTTTGAACCAATTTACAAAAGTTATACAGTATTGTCTATACTGTACAATATGGTTTTTCTTTGTAACCCGTCTGGTTTGTGCTCCGGAGAGTGATGATTTTATTCTAATGTTAGTGTCCGTCGTATCTGCCCTCCTGTCCTGAATTTGATGCATGAAAAAAAAAAAAAGAAATCACCAAAGCACTGCCTTCAATCCCGACTCTTACCGTTTTACGTTATATGTGTGATGACTGCATCTCAGTATTTTTGCACTTTATGTTTTCAGATGCAACTAGAAATGTATTTCAAAACGACCTTTTTAAGTCGGTTTCTGTCCCAGGCTTGTCACTCGGTGAAATACATGTTTACTTGGAATGTCTTAAGAAAATTGTAATGAACCAAAGGACAGGTAAACTGCAAAATTTCACTCCTTTCATTAGTTTAATTTTAATCTATCCCTCAGCTAAAAGATACTGTTTTTTCCACAAAGCTTTCTTTATGCATTTAAATTCGACAGTTAAGCTGGGTGCAAAACAAGTATTCTTTCCAAAATGGTAGATGACACAGATGACCTTTGATTCGTTTCATAACCATGTGTCTACCACGAGTTTATCGGCTATGATAGTATGGAAAATAAAAAGGAATATTTCCCTCAGTTTATGTCTTCTTTATTTTGCTAGAGAATCTAGATGTTATTTGTGGTAGAGCGAAAACCTCGCATGCGATTCAGAGCAAAAATTCAAACGAGTTTATCAGTTCACCCTTAAACACTCAATTTATCTTCCGAGCTGGATTTTCTCTGGTATTTCATAAATTTATTCAGTTGAAATTCGATACATGAAAGCAAACATAATACTGACTAGACAGTCCTAAGATCTCAGGTACAAGACTTGTCTTACACGAGTCTGATCGAACTGAAAGCGTCAACGTCTTTGAGGTAGGTAGTGTTCAGTTTAGCAAGACTGGTTAATTCAATGTCATAGGCACGCTGAGAGTATTATTAACTGAACTTTGAATACGTTTCTTCTTAGAGGATGAAAATATATCCATTGGCCATGAGGTGAAACAAATAATTATAACATGTTTCACTGAGTCAACTCGAGAGCACCATACGTTGGTTTTGAGGTAAGTTAAGGACGACCAGGTGTAAAAAACTAAAAAGAAAGTGTGCTGATCAACAATTAACTTACAGTCGACTGATTTAACTTCCGTCGAAAATCTTAGAAGTAAACAACGTGTCGACTACCTCTTCGAAACCCTGGGAAAGCTTGAAAACTGTGAAGTTCCCTTTGTAGGCCTTTGCCTCTAACTTTAAAGAAACAATGGCAATTAAATCTGGCAATGCAGCAATACTTCTCATCATGGACATAAACCTACAATAGCGACTTCCTAAAGCAATATATAAGACAATGTTCGTGTTCGAAACATGGAAACCAGGTTAAAAATGCATAACTTTGACTAATTCCAAAGTCTCCAAGGTAAATAGCACGAGGTTAATCCATGAACATGAAAGAAAGTCAACCACAAAGCCCTGGTATGGTTCAATATAGTAAAAACCAGAATTCAACTCAGCGTTCGTCTCGCGCGATTCTATTTGGCTTTTGAATCAGTCTTGCTTTGAAAATTGTCATGGCTTAACGCGTGCCACAACAGTGGAAAAGAAAAACAAAACGTACCTTTTTTAAGTCAGTGATTCATCTCGCTCGTCAGTAAATAGGAACGTTCTCCCATTCAAAAATTCAGTTCAGAAAGAGAAAAAAGTCCAACATTTCAATGGCAACGCTTCCCTAGGTAATCGCAATCAAAAGATCTCTGGATACGAAAGTGAAGCTATCCAGCTTTTTGTTTTATTGCCTGCTTCTCAACTAAGTAATGTTTGCTTCGCTAATTTAAATAAGTCGAATGAATATTGGAACTGCATGTCACTCGCATGTGACATTGTAACCAAAGAACCTTTTTGAAAAAAAGAGACTAGTAATGTTTACGAATTGTCGTGCCTTGTTAACACCTAACGGTTTATCCCGAAAGAACCCCTAACAAACTTGAATCAATTCTATCGCCTCATTTCTTGCAACCTATTCAGGGATTATTGACTCTTTAAACCTGCGGTGTAAAGCGGAGTGAATTTGGCGAAACAAAATTTCCATCACTTTATTGGCAGGTTACTGATCACGATTTAGCTTTCACAATTCACACTTTTTCTCAAACACGGTTTTTGTTTGGGAAAGGAAATAGTTTGGGTAGTTTAGAAATTTTCAGTCCAGGTCATCGCTTGTTTCTGATTTCGGTTAAGGAACAATGGAATCAATGTAATCAGGAAAAAAGGCAAGATTGGGCGTTTTTTGTGGGTTATAATTCTCTTCCACCAAACGCAAACGTGACAGCATTTCAAGCATAACTGATATGAACGAGAATTAAAATTCGAGATGTCAGATAATTATTTGAGGTTGCTCTTCTAGTTTGTGACAAGTTACACGACCAAACTACTTAACTATTAAAATATTCGTATGAGCCGCGCCAAAAATAGTTGGCCCAGCAAATAAACTTTCCGGTGGTTTGAGAAAAGTGTATGGCGCTTCCTTGCAATTTATGCACTATTTGCTTTTTCCTACTACCTCAGTTTAGAAAGCAAGAATAATTTAATCCATATAAAGAGCGAACTGTCACTTGCCCGTGTGGTGATTATCCGCCAATTCAAACATCCGAAAGTTCTTTTCACACACACAGAAATTTACATGAAATGTTTGCTTTTTCGGTTCTCTTTGAAATATTGACAAGTTTGACTGGCTGTCAACCTCGCCCACACGGCAACTATTTCGCCATGTCACAACTCTTCTTGTGTTCACCGCCTGATCTGCCGTATTTACTGAGCTGAGCGTGTGCTCAATGCTAATTGCAAACGCAGCAAACGGTGTTTACAGTTAGCGGCGCGTTGTCCAATGATTCTTGCAAATATTTTAACGCGCAGTTAACGAGAGCGTATAACTTTTAACCTAACGCTTCTTCTAATCCGATTTCGTTGATTGCTGACTCAACTCCGCCTAAGATAGAAATCACCAATTTTAAGAATTTTTTTCCACCTCGACGCTTCAAACGAAAATTGATCTCTAAAAACAGAATACTCAATGCAGAGGTTTTTCTTTGTACTTTGTGAAGTTTTTTGGACCAAGTAACCATTTCTACATTTGGGAATTTTGCAGAAACATTCTGGAATGGAGTTTAGACGGGAGGACAACTAGGATAAGGCGAACATTTACTACAAATACGCGTTACGAACATTTAGTTTTCTGCGTGATTTTGTCAAACTGCAAAATGAGAAAAAAATTCGCGCGGCCTTCTAACTTAATTAAATACACAGTACCTTAAACTGTTTGTCACAATGCCTAGTTACATTTGTTTCGACAAAATTTTGTCAAAACGTTTCTAGTGTAGCAACATTCATTGATTCCTAGTGGCTATTATAGCGGCCCCATGTAGATAATGAAATATACCCACCCGTACAGTTTATTAACATATGACCGTTATGCGTTCGAATATATAGCTTACTGTGAATTATTTACCGGACGGGAGAGATATGCGTTTTGCTTTCCGTGCTTGGTGCTACGACGTAAAGAACGTCAGGGCATGAACGATGCAGTTATGCATCAAGGATTACACACCGTTGCGTTGGATCCGACAAAGACGAACACAAATCAGCCCAGTGATGAATATTCAAGCCTGGAGATATTGTCAAATTTAGGACCCGCCTCACTTGAAGCATATGAATGGCTGAACAGTTCAGGGATCTGGAAGCTAAGATCCGGTAACTCTATTGAGTCAACACGCTCAAAACTAGCAACTGTGTTCAGTACACAACTCTTTTACAACTCCGGAAAATCTGGAGCCACCGCGAAACATATCGTGAACATGGCGTCACCGGCTGTTATAGGTACGGATCTCTTTGTTGTCAATTGAACATAAGGCTGTGCGTTTATTGCCGTATATATTGGTAATATGTATGGTTCTATACAACGATCAGAGTTAGATAAAAACAGTCCTTTCGTTGGGTTTTACGTGACCGATGAAAACCAACTGACAGTCCAACTCAAGAAAACGGTTTTCAAGATCACCTAAATAATTCGTGACTCGAGTCAGAAGAGTTGCTTGGGACTATGCCCGCCGCATTCTCCGATTTTGCGTTTCAATCTGGCTCTGTGAGGAAATTAACCGAACAAAAACGGGTCACGATTTCTAAGCTGTAGACAGCACCGAGAAAAATTATTTTACCAAGTGTCCGATTATGTTCGCAAAGAAAAAATATCTCACAATTGGCGATGACAACTGCATCGAAACCAATACAAGTTTACTACTGAAGACGTCAGAACGCGACACCGACTTGGCATTACACGCCAATTAAATAAGTCCAATTTGTCAGAATGATTTCCATGCTGTTGATCGCCATATTTGACTACAGTCATTCGGATTGCACTCAAATCGTACAATTATAAAAAGATCATATTTTATTTTGTTTCTTTTACTCCTTTATAACAAGTAAGTAATTAGTTTATGTCGTTTAACGGAAAACAAATGGTAAACTACATCGATTGTGCCTCCTCTAGAGTAAGGAAGGCTTGCTGTGATCAAAAGTTAGAGCTGAAATCTAGGCGGAAAACAGCAACAGATGTACACTCTTTCTATGAAGACCAGGAACAGCATAATCTTTTATACCGCGAAATATTCCTGTTTTGAAGAAAACAAGATAATTTCTTGCTGTCCTTCAGCAGACCCTTGTAGCTGTCACCCAGTTTCGTCTCATTTGCAAGTCATCCGAAGCAAGCCTGCCAAACGGAACACACATTATTCTTCTTTGTTTGTTCCAGAGTCTCCATTGATTCAAAGTTTGGCTTAGAAATAGCACTTGTAACAAGTAAGTTTCTCACATTGCTGACCGTGATCGCCAACAAAAATTTGCTCTGTAAGTTAGGTTAATCCAGCAGATTGCAGCTAGAGGGTAAACAATTTACAACAGTGGCGAATTCTGTTTGAGAAGACTTAAGTTTGGGAAGTCAGTTGTGTTTATACGAACATACACCTGCTAATTTTCGTATTTTTGTAGAAAGAGAGCTTATGTTTATCGCGCACAAGGAATCTTCGTAATTTTTGTCGGCATCGATGAGTAGCAAGTCAGTCACAGGGGTTAAAATTATAATAAAAATGACGCTATATACGTGAGAGAAATCGGTTTCGCAGCCTGGAAAAAGCAAATGAAGATCGCGTTTTTCGTAACCGAATGTGTAACACCTAATTTTGTACATAAGAAAGCTTTTTAAAATCTCTTTTATTTGACCAAGGTAACAGGCAGTGTTTGTCGTCATAACCCAATGCTCCACAAAGCATTTTAAAATAGTAGAAAGGGTCACAGACCTAAATTTCAGTTTGTTTTCGCTATCATGATCTGCCTGTTACTTCCAGGCAAGTGAAATTAAGTCGCTGAACCTCAAAAGGGCCCTTGTTTTCAAGCAGCATATTTGTGGTAAAAGGAATTATGTGGAGAGGAAGTTGAGACATTTCGACTGAGAACCAAGCCTAGGGGCACCAGTGATCTCGGAACCAAAGGGAAACTGTGGTAGGGAAACTGTTGGCCACTTCGTTCCACAGGGAATTACATAACCCACTAGCATTGACTTTCCCGATTTGTTTACAGGCCCTATATCTTACGAAAATAACCGTGGTGCCGACAAGTTCATCCTGTGAAGAAAATGCCTGTGTATGGATTTGATTATACTGAATCATTCGTATGCTATGGATTACACGTAGACTTGACCTCGAAACACCTGGAAAGTGCAGTAACTGTCCATTTAAGATAACTCCTATTAAAGAGTACTCTTCAAAAAACACCCAGTTTTACCTGAAAGATTAAAGTCGTTGTTCTTGTTCTTTAAAAGTCACAAGTCTTTGGATTAACTTTTTCATCCAGACTGTCATTTCGCAGCCTCAAATCTTTGTATTCGAAAGAACAGACTTATGGAAATTTAAAGCCCTTAACTCGACTCTCGCCGCATTTCAGTACTTTCTGTAGGTTTTCAGGGTATACTTTAGGATGGACGCAAAATTTGATGGACACAAAGTGATAATATTTTAAGAAAGGTCTCCAAAGCCTAAATATGCAGCAAGCCGGCAAGCACAGTTACTCGTGTTGAAACTCTGCGTTGAAAACTTCTGTCGTTGATGCACAGTAAGAATTTGGCTCGGGCTAAGAAAAACGAGAATTAAAGAAGATATGTGATCCTAAGACAAACCAGATGTGTCCAAGCCCGAAGAAAACTATACTGCTGTTACATGTTGTACTTGGTGAAGATTAAGTTTAAACCGTTTCTAAAAATAATTTTTCGAAGTCAGTTAAAGCAATTGACAGGAACAATTTGGCAACAGGGCTGAGTTTCACCGTCGCCAGAAGAACAAGGAACTCGGTCGGGTTAAGTGAACTAATCGCAACGAGACAAGATCACTAGCGCTAAAAAAAAAAATGAGAAAAGCGCTATATACCACAGAAATCTCTCATAGTTGTGATAAATATGGTTACGAGCAAGGGAATATTGAGCACTACGAATTTCCGTCACTTGAAATGTGCTTTATCACTAAGACTGCAAAACAAATGAAAATGCATGAACTGTATGAACTGCCGACCATTAAGTAAAACTCTGGACTCAAACAGTTCTTTGATAAGATGTATCGATTCACACGTACCTCTTCAACAGACACACTCTTGTCTGAGCAAAAACACTCAGTGTTTAATACAACCCGACGAAAAGTAAATGAAAGATGTTACGAAGATTAAGAGGCAAAATGAGATTTTTTACGATCGTAAATAACAACTGTTACATTTGAAATCAAGAATTGCTCAAGGGAAACAAAAGTACAATTTCAACACTAGACTTTCAAAAATGATCACCTTTTTCCAGCGTTTATGGGGACACAGAACAGTTACCACAGCAGCTGCAATCTGAGAGAACCTTTTGAAATATTTTAGCATAACATTACCCTTTGAGTCCAGTGACTTCCGACATCGTGGAACGAAGCCTCAAGTCATTAATTTTTTCATGTAAGCTCGCGGGCATTTGCGACCGCAGCATGAACATCTCTTTGAGAAATGACTTTCAGCGGATAAAAAATTGTCTGATAAAAAATGAGACTGTAAGAGGAAGCATCATTTATTTGAAGTGAATCTACATCTCCAACGGGCGGCTTTTAATCTGCTGAAAAAACAATGGATTTTGTTGAATACCAGCCGTCTACTTTGTGTTTTCTATTGCTAATTATACCCAAGCGCAATTCTTCTCCGCTTTCTTTCAGTCCCTTTCTACTCTTTGACCTAGCACAAAACCCCCACCAAACCGATTTTCAATGACGGAAAAATTAAGAAAACGAAATGTCACGACAATACAATCCGAGTTTTTCCGTCGTTCATATAGACACCACTCATAAATTTCGCCTGAAGTAAAGTACAAACACTTTCGATTGGAATAGCTTAATAGCTATTTTATTTATTCTAGAGCATTACCGCTTCAAAAATGCCCAAATTTTGTTCCGAAACTGGAGTTTTGACCGTGCGAATGCGTTCAGAAAAGATAAATCAAAGCCAAGTTCAAAGACCACTATCAAACTGCCCCCTGCTAAAGTCTGTTTTGCCGACTTGGCGGTGAGCAGTCGAGATGAAAGATTTACCGCCGCTCAATCAATTTGTTATTTCTTTAAGAGGCGTGATGGTTTATAAGTGTGTATTTAACCACAATAATTTGCTCACTTGAGAAACTATACACGTAAACATAATGTGAAATTAAAAAGTTCTCTGGTGTTGAGAATAGTTGGTTGTTCTTGGCCAAATCAAGGTAACTTTGGTTGGATGCAATAACACACGTCATTCTCATGAACGCGATAAAATATTTTTGTTATCTGCGGCTTGGCCAGGGGATCGGGAAAGGAACAATAGAGTCGGTTGTGAACCGGGCAAACCTCTTGAGTTGAAGATAAAAGTTGCACTTTTGCAAGTGTGGAATGCATCCGGGCGCCGCTATTCGGTTTTTCGTTCTCAGTTTGAACTGTTGTCATTAGCTATCCAGCTCCAGTATTAACCACTTTAGAAATCAATAGTGAGTAATTACCAGGATGAAATTACGAGAAGCCACTTAATTAGATCCATTCACTCGCCCGAAATAGCTTCTGCTAAGAGGACTGTTTAAAGCGAGTCAAAACATAAAACCGCTGCTTATAATTCGTAGAGTGTTTGTTGTTTCGAGACTAAGGAGACCCTAAGGACGAGGGAGTCCGAAGAGCAATTACTTGCAAGCAAAGACACATCGGAAGAAGATGAAGGATGCCCTTAACAAAGCTCCGGCAGTCCAAGGAGATAAAAGTACAATTCTCGTATCAACAATTATTTCTTTTCCAACAAAAAGGTTTGTTTACAAGCAGAAGGCGATTTGGCCTGGTTGCGTATCAAGCGAACAAAACCTTCGGAAGTTGAAGTTAGTATGTCAACGCCGAAAGCGAGTTATTCGAATACAGAAAATAAGCGAGCGAAATCAAAGAAACCGACCTCATTCAACCGTGTCGAAACAAAGGATTAGTTTTAACGGTTAAATGACCATTTTTACCCCATAAAAATACCGCGGCGTGCAGTTTAAGCACAAAGAAAAATATTTTAGTGTTGCAGCATACGTTCATGGAACGGTGTACAATCAACCGGCTGTAGATCAATTGACACGTACCTTGACCTTAAAGCTACACTTACGCGTTTCATTTAGTTTTCAAGAGGTCTCCGCCATATCTACTGCGGTTCAATTGTTTGAGCTTGTGGAAAGAATGGGGTGAAAACGAACCCAATTGCCCATGAGATTTTGCATTGTGTAGAGCCGCCAAATAGGTTCAATTGGCGGTATCGAATTTCACGGGCGTGAACGGCTCAACCGCTGAACCACTTGTGAGCGACAGCTTTACCTGTCAACAATCCATCAATATAATTACAAACGTGACAGGAAAATTTTTGAAATAACGCAACGCTAGTCAAAACGACTAAATATTCCACTCCAAACTAATTCCTCTTGTTTGGTGCATATTTAGTAAAGCAGCAAACCTGCTAACAAAAGAAAGGATTGTAAAAATGCCCAGCGTGTGTTTGAGTTATTATTTCTCCCTTCCTCTCTTTCTCCAGATCTCTTTTTTTTTTCTTTCGACATGCCAAACAATTGTTGGACCGCAGGTGGCATGTGCGGATATGTTTCGATTTTCGCACGTGTATTTTGCACTCAGCAGTTCTTCTGAAACATCCTCTCTGTGGCATGATTGCAAGCGATTTTCGTTTCTCCTTTTTTTCCGGTGAGACGAATACGGAAGGTTTGTTTGTGACCCTCGCCAATTCAGGATCGTATTATAATAAGCCTTTGTAAACCAATTATTTCGATGCCATTATTGATTAGAGAACCTTCGCTTTGAGAGAGAGATCAGGTAGTTCGAACGCAAGCTGTGTAAGGCTCCAGCCGTTGCGTTATGAATACACTGAAAGTTTTTTCCTTCGCGATGGTGTTATTTGCCTTTTTTGCACGTGGACACCGTGGCCTGTTATTCCTGGTTGGTCACATAACGATCAATCAAACTGTCATGTGTCATTAAAGAGAAGACAATAAAAAAGACGCCTCGCCGCCCTTCCTACCAATAGCTTAGTTGTTGAGGTGTCAGATCGATGGAGGAGGGCCTGCTTTGAATCGAAGCAGCTCGCTAGACAGCTACGACGACTTTCAGATAATTCAGATTCGCGCGCGAATTATTCAACGCGCCACTCACTCGATCCATCTTTGTAAATTCCGGCCGAATTGAGGAAACAAGTCCGTCTTCCGATTAACCAAACAGGTGGATGGCGGGCTCGCCGTGTCCCTTGCGAGAATCATAGACTGTAAACTACAAAAGCAGAGAAGTCAATCGCACGCAGAAACAATTACACACACAACAATATTGTGGCGCTTTTGCAACTGTACGCCATTAGCTCCAGGCGAAGGAATCACAGGATAAAATATTTCTGCCAGTTACTATATTTAAATACACGCGGAGCTAGCCTCGGCCGAGTTTGTGTAGTTGTGGGTTGCGGACGATTGTCAGCGCCCGACAGTCGTTCCCGATGACTATGGAAGATAGACGCCACCGGAAGGTGCCGAAAATAATCGGTTAGTGGCACATTGCTGAGGGTGCGTTTGAAGCGCGTGCTGCTCTTTACGCCCTCATCTAACGCTGCCGCTCTATGATCTGTCAGCAGGGAAAGCTAGCTGTGGACAAAATGGAAGTCAAAGACACATGAGTGTGTGTACGGGATGCCAGGAGCCGATCGAGGACCGATTTGTGATGAAAGTGATGGACGAGCCATGGCATGAAAGCTGCTTGCAGTGCTGTATATGCAGGAATACTCTATCAAGGTCCTGCTTTAGTAAAGACAGAAAGCTCTACTGTAGAACCGACTACGAAAAGTAAGTACATTAGCAACCGAACTCAGAACTTTACACTGCACGGCTGAGCCGCGGAGCGGTTAAGAAACGTCGCGTTTCTTGACCACATTTTCATTTTCCCGATCCCATTGAACATTTTCCTGATTAAAATTTTTTTCTCTGAGTCCTCTAGATTATGGTTCGTAAGGCTTGCAGCCGATTTCAAGCTATTTGTAATTTATGAAATCAACAAGGAGTCTCTGTCTGCCCCTAACTGAAACGTCCGTTTCTGTGTGTCACGAAGTCCGGCTATCGCCCGAAGCAATTTCAGATTTTTCGTCCATTCAATAACGTCAATATTTCTTTCAAAAGCCCGATTTTGGCTTCATGATGCAGTAAATTTTCTGAAATTATTTTACTGCAAGTGAAATATAACTTTCGAACTTTCGATCAGCACGCAGCGATGGTCCAAAACTCTATTTACATCATTGTACTAAACATATACACGTTATGTATGCATCGGTCTCCTTTGAACATCTAAAGCGCTAGGCCGCCTACCGATTCCAGAAAATATGAATAATTATTGGGTTTTCTCGACTTATTTCTCCCTTTTAATGTGATTAACGTGTCGAAACGTGCTGAGCGATACTTATACTCGCTCAGTTTTTAATTTTCGCGTTCAAATGTTCACGATCTCACAGTTTCCACAAGCAACAGCTCGCCAACAGGAAGTTCCTTTGAATGTGTTAATCAAACTTGCCTCTTCATGTGATAGCTCTCTTCCGCTATTCTTCTTGTACGGTGTAGACTGTTTTCCATTTTTGCGTCAGTTTTTAAATTTGAAGCTTTGAAATAGCAGTCCAATTTTTCTCTGAATGATTTGTTTTAAAGAATTTTTTCGTTGCGCGAAATGGTTGGGAATACTTATAACAATTTTGTCGCTTGCGTTCTGTTCACCACTAGCACAATGACTTCACAAGGAATAAAGTTCAACCGTTAACGAGACAATTGGGAAAACTGAGAAACCTCACAGAAGATATAGGAAAATTTCTTTAAACTTTATTAATTTTTTGTTTCTTTACACTCATCAGCTTATTTTCGTGGTAGAATTCAAATTAGGAAGAGATTGCTCAAACTTTAATTTCGCTGAAAGCACTATAGAGACTCATTTTATAAAACAGTCGAGGCAACTTGAATATTGCAATGAAAATTTTTCATTTGGTCCGGTTGTACTAACGGTAAACGAGACCTGAATGCAACATTTAAATTATCTTACAATATATTACTTTGCTAATAATAGAGGTCTAAAAATGATTACTAATTACACTTTGAAAAGAGTAGCGCTTTGTTGCATACAGTCATTTTTCCACGAGAAGACCCTTTCTTCATTTGGCGTAAAATTTGTCCCTGAAGAATCGCGTTAGCGGCGTAGTTTTTATTTTCATAATTGAATGTTTGTCCAAGAACGGATCTATTACCATTGTCAATCACACAAGACCATTAAATGTTCTGGGGAGAGAGTTATTTCGATCAAAACCGTTCTTCTTAGCTCTGTTTATTTCAATTCAATATTACTGCTACTCTCAGTGCCTAAAGGCCAGTTTTCCTATTTTGCGTTCTTCACAATAAAACTGTGTTGCCTTGGAAATTTGAAACTTAAAACGAAGCCGCCTTGATAGCTATTTGCTTTAGAATGTGTTAGCATATTCACTGATTTCTGGTTTGAGCACCCAGAAAATTGGAGCGCGGATTTCTCTTTTTCTTTCGTTGACAGCGAAGCAATATGACATGAAAAATGTTTGAGATCGTTTCAAAGAGTTAAAAGTGAGTCAAAACAGCTCTTGCCAGAAAACAGATCAAACTTTTCCGCGAAACACTTACTTCGGCTTAGCAGTGTTCGACTTCAAAAGCGGCCATAAATTATGAGTAGGTAAAAACACACGGTCGGGTGAATTGAAGTTATCTGGCTTCCCAACCTTTCCACACTTTTTGTTCTTGAAGTAGGTGACGAATTATCCGGAAATATAGGATCGAAAGAAAAACACTGTAATTACTGACAACAAGGCAGCTCTAACACATCCACACGTGCTCACTTGCTTTTCGAAAAAAAGTTGAAAAAAGTCTTCATTGTAACATCGGCGACCTCTTTGAAGCGGTTTAGACACACAGTCTTTATTTCCACTGATCCATTTGCGAATTATTCCAGTTAAGCTCACTAAAAGCAACAAGAAAACATACCGAAAAACATAGAGAGATCAACGTTTAGCCCCACATTTTGCTGGCAGCCTGGAGTTTGAATTTCAGCTTTGCTTACCGGCTACAAATTCTGATCAAACGAAATGTGAATTATTTATTAAGCCTTACTTGGCTTTTTGGACTAGAGATCTGGGAATCTTTCGTTTGTTATTTTCTCAGGAAAAAGAAATATCTCTTTCCACTATTCCCCCCAAATACAGAACCGCGACAGATGTGAGTTAACAACCAAGGTCTTTTTGTGAAAAACAATCGAAAGCTACCAGGATACTTCTCGGAGACTCGGATTCGAAAATTCCAGCTTTCTGGGTTAAAATAATTACGGACACTGCTTATGATCTAAGAAATCGAGCAAGCTAATCTGGTTATGTTTAACTGAGGTCAGTGAGTAATTCTACAATTTACACAGCTTGAGTTCCATCCGTGTTTGAGCTGTAGTCATTTGAATGTCGATATAAAAAGACTTGTCTGATTTCCAACCGGACGTGCATGTTATAGTCACCTTCTTACTTTGCTCGGTTCGCTAAAGCCTATTCTGAAGTCTTGAAATGTTTTAATGGTATTGAAACAAGAATTATAATAGATTCTGCTTTGAGGTTATCTCTCCAAAGAGAGCCATGGATCATTTTTGATGAAGGTCCACTTGGAAACGAATGGAGGAAATTAACTTTCGCTTCCAATATGTCACCACTCTTTTGTTTTGCTAAAGTACTCATAACACGAAACAGTCGATTCAAAAATTGACATTCACGCTGTATTTGTAGGCTTTCAGCGTGGCCGCGTTCAATACAAAGATAAATTACACTTGAGCTTGTCTTGTTAAACCCAAAAATCAACCTGATTGCTTCAAGGGACCTACTATTATAACTCATGAAGCCTAAACTAAACTGATTAGTTTTGCACCTTAGAAATCTTACTTTGAACTAAACTGGTGGCAAATATATATTTTCTTTCACTGGATCCTTGCAAGGTTCTACCAAAAGACAGCTAGCCGAGTAAACAATTTTTACAAACAAAGCCAGAACTAAACTGATTACCAAGACCATTGCTTTGTTGAGAACCGTAGTAAAAGCGCAGATCTTGCCCGGCGAAAGCAGTTTCAACTTCACTTCAAACGAATCTAAATAATTTGCATGGAATAAATTATTTGTCGCAAAAGAAATGAAGAGAACAACGGATCTCTACCAAAACTGGTAGATTTTAGAATTGTCAATATATTTTTCTCTCTCTAGTTTAGACCTTGTACGAGAATGAGGTATTCAGCGTGTTGAAGGCCAGCAATTCTAAGCTACAATGCTCTAGATTTTTTCTAGGTTATCTTTGCAGTGTGGTTCCAATTCTCTTTAGGTTTAAGTTACAATGCAATGACCTTATGATAAACAAGGGTTATCTGTTAGTGTACGGCGCTTAAGATAGGTGAAGCTGTCGGGGGTTCAGAGTCGCGCGGTCTAAGAGTTGCATACTAAAGATAGCGCAGACAGAATTACGACTTACGTTTAATTCATGTTTCGAGTCAAATGATTATATCCTTACAGAGAACAATTTTGGTAGGGATACATCACCAAAACGTTACTTAACGTTAGAAAATAAGCTATCGAAAAAGTGAGTTGAAATGAGTCGAAATTAGCAAGGAGGCTCGACTCTCACTATTTGAATGAAAGAAGCTGTGGCCAGGGACGATATTATTCAAACGGAAGCTCTTCGACAAAAAAAGTTTGACTCTCAATTTGCTTTTGTTGATATTTTCACAGATTGATTTTTGTTCTAGTTTTGAACTCGTCCTGTAAGGTGAATGTCGGCAGACTGACAAGTCGCCTCCATGCAGTTGTTTAGACTCATAGATAAAGCACACCTTGATTGCCAAGGAGCCAAGGGTACTTGGTCTTAAAAGAATAATGTTTAATGATACGAATCGAAGAAATTAAACCCGAGTTTTGTTTAGTCTTAAACTCTGTATTTTGTCTCGACGTTTGATGCGATTTTGATGGAATGCATCGAAGATGTGACAACTTTGTATTATACGTGTTCTCAAAGGTGCCATAATCACCTTGTTGTTGAAATCGTTTTTCGTTGTGATGGAAACACCTGAAAACCTTCTTTGTGATATAGACTTGAACAAGCGGCGATTTTCACCTCTTGTTCCAAAAACAGTTCCCGTTTTCATCTGGGTCAACGTCAGTTGGTGAGAAAAGCAAGACACGGCCACCTTAAGCTGTAAAGCCACATTGTTATTACCACACTACTGTTGATACTTCATACTCCTTCGGAAAGGAGGTTACTATAAAGTTATTTCAATATTTTTGTGTTTACTGCAGTGTCGTCTAATAATAGATGCGTTGATGTGAGAAACCATAATGGGGACCTTTGCGTGCTTGAAGAGCTTATCTGTTACCAAAACCTTTCATCTGTTTAAGTAAATCTATAAAGAGTTTTATATTAGCAGCAATTTCCGACAGGAAGGACGTGTAAGACCTACCGATATTTTGCAGCGATGCCAGCGAAGATTAGATAAAACAAAGCAGAAATACTCACGGTATTTGGACTCCCAACATGAGACGTTACTACAGCGCAGTTAGTCTTCTTTCGTTTTGAGTGTATCGCAAAGTACTTTAGCTGGTCCATTAACTTCAGTAATTGATTTTAAAGTGTTTTCGACTTTGTTCGATTTTTCTGAACAAGTCTTTGGCGCGTTCTAGACAACAAGAGAAACAGTTTCATGGGACCACACAGGCGTGACTTCAAAAAATTTTGTTGTCCGCATAGATAAGTTCCTTTTAAGTCTGCAGCCAATTCAGTTTAGAATTTACCTCAGTTACTTTTTTTGCGTTAAGAAAAATTGATTTAAAAGTCCTTCTGAAGAACTTTCGTTACAGTGCTTTAAAATACACTTTTTATGTATGAACGTTGAGGCTCAGATTAACCAAAATTGTTAGAACATACTAAGAACATACCCAGCCTGAGAGTCAGTTAAGAACGTCTTTATTTTGCTCATATATTTTCTTTTAAATGAGTAGTACTCTATGTACAAATGAACTTTTTCTACGTTTTCATTGCAAAATCTGGTGACTTTATGTCGCGTTGTGAAAATCTAAATTTACCACCATTTGGTAGGCGTGACGTCGTGTGTGTACCATGTAACTTAAGAACACTTTTAGAACGTTTTCAGGCTCAAATCGCAAAAAATATATATAAGAATGTTTAGCCTCAGCTCCAAAATTAGACGTTCGTATAAAAAAAGAGTTTACCTCGTTTATTAAATTATTTACTGAATGAACTTTGAGGTCTCAAAGAAAATTTAATAACCAGGCATAAGTTAGTTTATATTTTTACGTGCCAAGCATGTTTCATCTTAACCGAATCTTGCATCTGTTACGTTAAAAGACAGAATTCTGGTGTCCTAGATGGAATATTAAAAAAAGAAAATCATTCAAATCTCTTTTTTTACCAACTGGATCTGTTTACGTTTCTAAAAACTGAAAAAACCTCGAACAAGATTCTCTCGACAGCTCCTAATTTGGAATGGTCACATTGTGCTTTGGGATCCTAAACATAAGAACCATGGCAGCTGCGGCTGAACTCTGCACAAAAATTGGGAGAAATCACAAATTTAACTTAACTCATAGCTGAGCGCGTTGTTCGGTGACATTTTTAGATATACAATGAATTCACCACCATTTGTTTGTGGAAGCCATTACAACCTTAATTATGCTACCAAGTTGGCATTGAATTTTGTTTCGTTTTTCTCTTCCCTCTACTTAAATTCATTGACTCGAACTGATGAAGGCTAATTTTGAACCCGTTTGCTCAATAGGACAATGTTACGCTGAACGAATCAACTTATCAAGAGTTGATTCGCTTTTTTGGTCGAATAATTTATTAAAATCTTCCTACGATTATGCGTCCACTCTAAACCAGAATATGTTTTAAATGAATAATAAGGGTTGAGAATCAGACAAACTCTAATCCAATGCGGAGTCCTTTAATTTGCGAACAAAGCCACCTAAATCGGAGCATAGTCTAATTTATTTCCCAGCCAACTCGTTTTGAATTAACGAAGAGGTTTTGGCTCCTAATGTTCACAAAAAAGAGAACATATAACAACATTAGCATCGCTAAACTAATGGCGGAAAAAAATAAATTTATATGTTTGTTTTAAGGGTAGTATGTTGACAAGAGTGAGAAAGTGATATTGACGATCTGCTTGCTCAAGTTGCTAGCACTTGCCCGTTACACAGTTACGTCTTTACAACCCAAAACATTTGATTAACTGCTCCAAGACAGGGAAATGAAATTATTAAGCGGCACGCTTTTACGTTTAGAAGGCAAGAGACGTTTTGTAACGTTTTAATCTCACAAAGGCAAAGAAAAAACGCAGTAACACCAAAATTGGATAGATCTTTGCCCATCGAGTTGCACATTTCAAGTTTGGTTTTCACAGCAGGTTTGTAAACAAATACAAAATGAGATATCTAAGCGTAAATAAAAAATCCTGGCCACAGACATGATAACTTAAGTGGTTATTTAAACAGCTGAACAGGACAATAATATTGCTCTTTATCTACGTCTACCGAAACGTGGTCAAATACAGGTTGTTGTTAACACAAACGAAACGAAAACCGTTCTATTTGGCATACAACTGGCTCCGCCACTAATTTGAGTTACAACCAAACTGCTCGCTTACTGTGAAAGACGAAATAATAAAAAAAAGGAAAAAAAGAAAATTGGTGGAAGAGAAAATCTTAAATAATTTGTCTTTCTTTGAGTTGAACAAAGTTTCATAGTTATATCGATCCCGAGTCAGAATTTTTATGAAATCAACGCAGCAATAAAATTTCAAATCTGTATTCACAGAAGTTCACTGCGGCTTGTTATATTAGTCCTTTACATGTCTGAATTATCTCAGTAGAACTTTTATCACACCGACATTTTATTATTTTACCTGCTGGACTATGCAAATTGCTGCTATCTTGTCTAAACATGATACTGGTGGACAAGAACTAGACAGAACCGTTTTTATTTTGAGTGATTTTCTTATATTTTCACTTGCGGATACAAAATGTTAAACACATTGAATTGCTCAACAACTTTCGTTTGGATCATCTCATTTTGAGATCCATTCGCAGGTGAAATGATTAGAATAACTTTGTTCAATCCATCAAAGATTTTCGCTCGCACGCGATTGGTCTAACTGAATATTCACCAGCTAAATCTGGGGGATATCCAGTGATGTTCCCCAAATGCACGTTGTGAAAAACATTTGAAGGATAATAAACACAATAGTCTCTATTTGGCTTTAAAAATGTGCTTGGATATTTGTCCTTGGGCATTATCAGTTCCTCGGAGCTCACAATTTTCCTTGAGCTTCGCTCTCGGAAAATTGTTCACTTCTAGGAACAGATAATGTCCGCGGACAAATATCCGAGCATATTTTCGCGCCAACTCCAGTTTCAAATATTGCTTCGAATGGCACTGAGCTCAACACGCACAAGACCTATAAGCCGGAAATACAATGCTCAGTTGGTCACCACGAATTTGGAAAAAATTATGACAAGTACATCATAGCATTAACATAATTTGACACTAGAGAAGAATATGCGAAGCTGCAAATGATATTTCTAAGTTTATATAAAAACAGTCAACTCTCCCGTAAGCGACCACCCTTGGTGCACGACAAAGTGGTAGTCGCTTACGAGAACAATAAAAAAAATTAACCCAAAACTGAACCGATTAACTGACTACATTATTTGGTAAAATTAGGCTTAGGGAAAAGAGTGAAAACACTGGTATATTTCACATCGAATAGCATCTGGAAAATCGTATGCTACTGTTGAAACTTTGTTCTTTGTACTTTGTGAAGATTTTGCTACAAATCATTGTAACAATTTCTGTTTACCAACAGATTTAATCATAGCCATGTCTTCTATTACTATCTGTTGGCACTCAGGGTCAGCGGAAGGTTTACAAAGATTTTGAGAGCCCCCCCCTCCTTCCACGTGCTCCACACCACCCCACCCCTCCCCCTTATTTCTAGTTTTGGATAAGCCTCTTATTGGGAGAGATGAAAGCTCATGGATATAGTGAATAAAGCCTTTGTTGTTTGAACGCTTCTCATGTCGTACCTATTTGTAATTACTATCCGTTTTTTTCTAAGGGTGTATGGAACAAAATGCAGTGGTTGCAAGACGACAATACCAGCGAACGAGTTTGTGATGCGTGCTTTAGGAAACGTCTATCATATTCAGTGCTTCGTTTGTACAATGTGCGGCCACCGGCTTGAAAAGGGGCAGGAATTTGCTCTGAAAGAGAATAAATTATACTGTAGGGAGGACTATGGCAAGCTTCCGGCCAAAGGATCATCTTCCAGCCCGCCTCGCAAACAACAGCAAGAAAGTGAGTTTCTCGTTTTGATCCGATTTGTCGATATCTTTTTATTCTTGTCAGTCATGAAAACTGAATGGTTCAACAAATATCTTTCCTCAAATGACAAATCATCTTTTCAAGTTACTTATTGTTTGAAATAACTGAATAGTTACATGTAAGTATCCTTTAGTTTTAAATTCCAAATCTTCTTAATACACTCACATGTTAGAGCGAATTTTAGTTGAGCCTCGAAAGTAATTATTGGTTGCTTTGGTTTCGTCCAGTTCTGGCTCTGTGATTGGTTGTCAAAACTCGCGCCACTTTTCAACCAATGGGAAGTTAAATAATCGTGACTTGATTGCATGCGCACATTTTCCCGCGTCGCGCTGGTAACATATAATTGCTTCAAATTTTGATTGGTTCAATGCGCTGTCTACGTCTTTTGGTTTTATGGAACTCAGTTGAAAGTCTTTTTAAAGTGAAAAGGGTTTGGGCCTTTTGACATCATTGTTCATGGACAGGAGCAGTGTCTATTTTTCGTTGCAGGCGCGAGATCCACATAAGCTACAATAAACATCTCAGCCGGTGGTTCGGTTGAAATTGAGTGAAAAATATATTTCGAAAGTGTCAAAAGTCTCTTAAAAACACAGACGTTTCAAGTATAGGTGGTTTGCAGCCAACCTCTAGAGACACAGATAACAATGGTGAAATGTACAAATGCTGATGGACGAACAAAACGAGCTAATGAGAGAGGTATCGTTTACCGTCCACCAGCATGGCGGCGATGACCTAACGTGAAAACCACCTAAATGACCCTTCTTCAGTGCGGACAATTTTTTTCACTATTTCAACCGAAGCGCTGATACGTTTCAAGTGTCAAACATCACCAGTGAGCCTACAATAAGCATCTCTTGTTTGTAATAAAAAATAAAAAGCACACTAACATACTCTTTATCTGGTTTGATCAGCGTAGTTGGATAGTGTACTGCACCCGATCTTTAGAACAGTCACAGTTCGAAAACCGGGCAAACTTGAATTTTTTATTTCATTTTTCTACTGAATAAGTTTATCAAATAATCCCGGAATAATTGCGATGGCTGCATCTCACATTCATTCATACCCGGCTCACTTCAGTCGCTTTCTCGTGGAGTGTTGACTTACGTATAACATTGCCATCTCTTTTTTCTTTGTAGATGTTGTTAACAACAGTTTCAAGACCGAAAAAGAAACCAAAATAGAAAAAGCTGAGAATTCAGATTCCGACGACTCTTCAGTGATAGCTGATGATGAAAATGACGATAAAAAAGGACCGAAACGGCCCAGAACTATACTTACAAGTCAACAGAGAAAAATATTTAAATCTGCTTTTGAAATTAGCTCCAAGCCTTGTAGAAAGGTAAGCTATTTTCAGATTACTAGGATAAAGTGTGGTAGCGAAGATTTGGTTGTTCTGAAGAGAGTAAACGTGTTATTTTCATGCGTGATTTAAACGTTTAGCCACATGATGCGGCTCTTTCGTTTAGTTGTGGAAATCGTAAGTTGTTAACCATTCAAAGGGCAGTATTTTCCAGTTAAAATGTTTACCAAACTGACGCTGGTTCCACAATTCAGTCTGTGGATAAATCCTTAGCAGTGTTTATTCAAATGCAACTTCCTTAGCCGGTCAAGCTAAGGTGTTTTTAGTAATTACCAACGCACTGTGCCACATAAAAGGCATGCTTAGAATAGTTTTACACTGTGGTACTTCGTGTAACGCGTTGTCTCGAGTTGAAGTGACAGGACCGAACAAGTCAGTGACATGGGAAACTACAAATATTTTGTAATTCGGATATATTTTCGTAGTTGTCAAGACCACAGGATGAGTGAAAAAACACCATAAACATTTCCCATGTAATTTTGTAACTTTAGGAGTAAATTGTAGCTGAGTTGCATAGCAATGTGTCGTATTCTTCCTCGTTCGTGATATGTCGAATTCGTCATACTTCTTGTTAAATGTGAGAATGCAACTCCGATGAAGCAGGTTAGGGTTCAATTGATGTTCAATGTGACTGGCCCATTAGCATCTCCGTTATGAACCACTTGAAAAAAAATCTCAGGTAAAGATTATGGGAGGGGTGGTAGAGGAAAGGGCACGTCCTCTCACTTCTCCTATTCTCCTAGGCTTTTCGTAAGTGATGCTGTTATTTTACATTTTTGTTCCTTTTGATAAAAGGTTAGAGAAGAGCTTTCAAGAGAAACGGGACTGAGTGTACGTGTTGTCCAAGTCTGGTTTCAAAATCAGAGAGCTAAGGTAACTGTGATAGTTGCTTAGTGTTTTGTAGAGCGGTTTGGTTTTTCTCTGCTTCGCTCTGTGATTGGTTGACAAAACTCGGGCCACTTTCTCAGCCAATGAGAAGCAAGACCAAAACCAATCGCAAGTTCCACGCCCGCATTTTCCCGCGCTTGGTGCCGGTTGTGTGTAATTATCTCAAATTCAGTTTGGTTCATTGAACTGTCTTCATCTCCATCATTAATCAGAGTAATTGCTTTAGTTTAGCTTTTGCAACACTTAATTAAGAACCACTCCATGTAAAGGTAGTGTTTCAGATTTGTTCTATTTTTGCGTTTGTTGCTTTAATAATAATAATAATAATAATAATAATAATAATAATAATAATAAATATAATAATAATAATTATTATTATTATTATTATAATATATTATTTATTATTTATATACATATACATGTTTTAACCTTACTTTTCAATTGCACACTACCTTTTAACTCTAGTTTCACTAGCCGGAGCACAGGCCACGCCTTGGCGCCCTGTGTTCCTTTTAACTGTATAGCATACAGATAGTTTTTACTGCTGCATAATAATAATAACTATCATGCATAAAGCATGATAGTGAAGAGGTGATAACAGCAGAGAAACTGAAGGCAGAGTTGAGAAGGGGTTTGGAACAAAAGACATGGGAAGCGGCACATGAACAGAGCTAGCAAGGGAAACTAACCTCCATGAGAAGGGAAGATAAGAGCCTTAATTTCGATGGATGTTTCTGATGGTTAAGCGGTTAGAAACTATGCCCAACACATACAGTGGAAGGGATGTTTGAGCTCTACGAGCAGTTATTACCTACGAGGCTGTATGCCTGCCAGAAAACGCACACGGACACGACGGGCGAGGTGATGTGCAGGTTATGTAATAAAGCCCCTGAAAGTGACATCCATGTCCTGGCTGGTTGTACCGCCCTTGCACAGAACAAGTACACTACCCGACACAATGCAGCCCTGAAGATCCTTTTCTTCGAGATTTTGCAAGACTTAGGCCTTGTAGACTCAGTGCCACCATGGTACTCGCCAATGAAACCGAAACCAGTGTACGAGTCGAACAACGTGCCAGCATTCTGGGATGTCCCTCCATTCGCGGAGCACCAAGAAGTTAGAGCCAACAGAGTGGATGCACGCATTATTGACCACGTGTCAAAGCGAGTCATCACGCTGGAGATGAGTTGCCCATGGGTTACAAATCGGGAGAAAAAGGAGGAGAAGACTACGAAGTACGGACCGCTTCGCTGGGAATTAAAGCAGAAATACTAAGGATACAAAGTGAAACAATATAACATCATAATGGACATATTAGGGGGATGGAGACTTAGAAGTCGAGTTGAGGGAGTTGGTCGGAAGTAAGAGTAAGGGAGTTCTTTATAACATGCAGAAGGCTGTAATCTCGGGAACACTAAACATCTCTCGGACGTTTAAAGTTGCAACATGAACGATTCCAAGAGTCTTACAAACAGTAGTAAAACATGGAGTAAGCCATTAAAGCGCACGTAATTGACGCGCGAATGGCGTAGGTGTCCAATAAATATTACAGGTATCCAATTATAAAAAGTTTAATTGGATACCTGGATAATTGGACACCCACGTGATCGCGCGCCACTTACGCGACAAATAGGCGCGCGCAGAACCAATCAGAATCGAGAATTTTGTTAGAGATACGATAATAATAATAATAATAATAATAACAATAATAATAACAATAAACTTTATTAACTGTCGATAAAACATCTAGCAGAGGAAAATCCGTCTGCTAATAGGGGACACCTAATTACAGACTAAACAAAGTAGCTCTTAAGAAAAATGTTACCTTAATTACAAGACATTTGAAGGGTATATGAAATTACAACTAGACTGTAAACTGTACATGTGTGAAGAATTAAAAATTAAAATTCGCCAATGGCCATAAGTAATTTGTAAACAAGCAATCAAAGAAATACACAGATAGCAGCCAATGGGTCCATCTTGTAAGATGCTCCGTAGATCACGCTTTCTTATTTGTGATTTAAAAGTCTGAACGTTGTTCGCAAACCTCTCCTTTGTAGATAATTTACTCCACAATTTGGGACCGAGATATCTTAATGAATGTTTGCCTAAGTAATAGTGTTAAAACTGGGTGGCGCAAAGTCGATTTGTCTCCATTGATATTTATGGTTACTTTGCTGAAATAGTTTACGGTTTGCCTCCGAGAAACTTAGATTCTCATTGTTTGGCAACTAAAAGTCAAGCTCAGTAAACTAAAAGTACCAGTGGTGGAACAGAGAATCAACTCTAAAGTGTAAATTAAAGTGCTAAGAGAAACCCATGAAAAACCCACCGGGCGTTAGCCCTAGGAGAGGGTGTCAGGGAACCACACGAGGTAAAGAAAAATTCTTATGACCTCGGTGGGAATCGAACCCACGACCTCCGGATTAGATCTACTGTTGCTCTGCCGACTAAGCTACGAGGTCGGACAGAGAAAGTCGGGGACGATTACGATGGTGAATCGCGGCGAAGAGAAAGTAAGGGTACATATATATGTTGTGCCACGTAGCACTATAAACACGTACAAGTGGTGGAACAGAGTTAATTCTCTGTTCCACCACTTGTACGTGTTTATAGTGCGACGCGGCACAACGTATATATGTACCCAAACTAAAAGTATTGACTACTTCGTACTTGCTTTAACACACAGTCAACTGATAAATCTTTTTCTTTGGTTCGTAATTATGAATTGGCAAAATACATTTGCGCTCTTCATAAACTGAACGCAGTTGTCTCTTTTTCACAGATTAAAAAGCTCGCAAGAAGAAACAACCCTGAATCAGATGGAGCCGCCAGCTGCAGAGTGAGCAATCGACAAAGAAGTCTAAAGAAGACCAAAGATGGAAAATGTAAGCTGTTTTTCATTTTCGTTTGGCTTATATTCTCTTATTTACCTCGAGGACCTTTCATTCAATCCGGCAATATTCTGCAAGATCATTTGTTTACAGTGAGGCTTCCTTAAAAAATTGTTTTCTGTAGAATCACGGTCTGTTTTCAAGGTTTCAACCTTCTTACGTATTAGAATAAGGATGAAAAATAGACATTACAAGTGAACATTACCAATTAATGAAAGTTAGTTGTCCATCAGTAGCAATTCTAGTGAGACAGTCATTAATGCAAATGCGGCCGTAACACTACTGAAAGAGAGACCTGACAAAATTTCAGGCTCTGAGCGGGATTCGAACCCACGACCTCTGCGATGCCGGTGGAGTGCTCTCCCAACTGAGCTATCAAAGCCACATGAGAGCAATCGTATGCGGGTTAGCCCTTTACATGTGAACGTTATACTTGGCCCAAGTGTAGTAAAGAATGAAAGTTAGTTGTCCATCAGTAGCAATTCTAGTGAGACAGTCATTAATGCAAATGCGGCCGTAACACTACTGAAAGAGAGACCTGAAAAAATTTCAGGCTCTGAGCGGGATTCGAACCCCCTCTCATGTGGCTTTGATAGCTCAGTTGGGAGAGCACTGCACCGGCATCGCAGAGGTCGTGGGTTCGAATCTCGCTCAGAGCCTGAAATTTTTTCAGGTCTCTGTTTCAGTAGTGTTACGGCCGCATTTGCATTAATGACTGTCTCAATACCAATTAAATTTTCGCATTCTAGATTTCGTAAATATCTGCTCCGTTATAACCCATGTTGTCGGTTAGCTTAACGTGTCTACAGCGTTTTAAACTGAAGTCATTTATAAACAAAACTGTTGTTTTCTTTTTAGCATCAAGTCCTAGAGACAAAATAAGACGAGCTGACAGGGACAGTTTAGATCTCCCTCCATCACTCTCCCCTCCCTCGCAACTCCCAGGTTCCCAACCCCCTCCTTATGGAATGCTTCCGCCTCAATACCAACATATGCAAAATCACATGGGACCAATGATGGCACCACCGCAGTTTCAAGCTCCGTACCAAGCACCGCTCAACCACATGGAATCTGGAGAGATGTCCCTGGAGCATGGGTTACAAAGCATCGACGAATGTATGATGCGACCCCAGCAGTTTAATCCGGGGGATATAGGCGGATATCCCCCGGCAACAAATCACAATGGTCAGAATCACTTAGAACTTATGCATGACATGATTAATTCCTTTTAATTTATTCTAATTTAGACTTTTGCGCGGTGCCCATTTTGGTGTTTTCAAACAGCATTGACGCGAAATTACGATATTTTGGGAGCATCAGGTTGGGCAGTGTGAAGTCACTATAAAATATTGTAGTTCGTTAGTACATTAGTATATGTCATTTATTAAGTTTTTACTTATTTATTGTTTCGTTAGAGCTCATTTTGAATACTTTCACGGCAAAACAAATAGCATCCTTAAACGTATTTTTTACTGATTTCTTTTGTATTTTGTTAACAAATGAATACACTCATTATTTGTCAGAGTTTATGTGTTTACAGTGTATATGTATTAGAGGGGTCGAAACTATTTCAGTTTTAATTCATTTGCTTTAAAAAGCTTCCTGTTAACGTTGTATTTGGTTTCACAACTTTCAACTTTTTAGAAACGGAAACGTGAACAAAACAGCCTTCTTTAATCAGAATTAATATTTGTCGTTGGTAACACTGCGGTATTGCAGCAACTAACTAATATGTTGCTTCTTTGTGAGTATTGAAAAAAATTACGTGATTTACGAGACAAAATCAATCGGTTTTGCAATCCAGTAAAACAAAATTTGAGTAAGGAAATATAAAGAAATAACTACTAAATGTTCCATGAACTTTACAATGTTTACGTTTTAATGCAATATCCTGAGAAAGCAATGATGGTGGCGTAAAACATAATGTGACTCGCGTTTCCATTAATTTCGAAAACAATTGCTCTCCAAGCTTGCGATCCAGAAGTACGAAACTTTTCAAGATATTTTGCAGTAGACGCTGAGTGAAATGTCCCCGGTTTCTCAGTTTGAATTTTGCGCCAAATTGGTGCCAGTTTCTAGGTTAATTTTTACTTTTAAGAGTTTAAAGTACCAAAAAAACTAGGTAATAAAAGAGTATTCGGAGACACCCTCTAAGGAGTCGTCTCTAAATTGTTATTTATTCAGAGTTGCTCGTTTCTTATAGCTCAGTTATAGGGAGGTTCGCTTAAGACTCTCAGCCTAATTTCGAAAATTATTTTGTTACAGATTCTGACGAGGCAGCAGCGCATTGGTACAACGTATATTAATAGCAGTTTACAGACCTTGACTCTGATTTTTAATTCACGTTTAGCTCTTTAACTCTAAAGATTGCCAAAGCTGGAGTTTGCCTTTTCCAAACTTCTCACTACGTGATTGTGGTGCGCATTCTCTTTCTTTGTAAAGATCCCACCAGCATACGAGATACGTTTGGCTACCTTTTAGAGCAGAAACTACGGAGACTGTAACTCAGTTACGTCAATTTGGGAATTTAACCACAACCCAAAGTACTAATACCATACGATTCTTTCATTTTGGCTTTGATCAACATAAAAACCGTTTTTCACAGCGTTTATGAGGTCACGCAACTCATCAAGCGCTTTTAATTGGATAGTCACACTTCAGGATTTCATCCATAGACTAAAATGTAAAAAAAAAAAAAAAAAAAAATGGGAATGTATTTCCTAGTAGGTCTTATCTGAAAGACCGTTCGTACTATGCAATTCATCACCAGGCACATTGTACAGTAAGACCAACAATGCATGCATGAGGAGACGGGCCTTAGGATTTCATTCAGACACTAAAGTTAGAACCACATTGTCGAGGTATGTCTTTGGGAGTTAAAGGGTCAAAATGACCTAAATGAATTAATCTACAGTTCTTATCTTATTCAGATGAACTAGAAAGAAGCATTAAATAAGTGGTAATCAATGTTCTACTGAAATAACCAAGATGACTCTTGTTTCCAAAATTGAAATGGCCATTCTTCTTACTAGATCGCCATAAAACCTCTCAATAGTAGCTGGAAGAATTAAGCAGTTCATCAAAACAATAACTTTTGAGTTGATTTTGGCATTTTTGGCAACGTTGCACATGTATCTGGTAAGGAGAATTGAAATTTTGATGATCGCCCTTGGAAATAAAGACAGGTCTAAGAGCTTTCGTGTGATATTCTTATTTATTAACATTATATTCTCAAAGACGTCTTACAACAAAGGGTCTCTAGTAAAAACATGTTAGTCAAATTGAAAAAAAATACTAAAAAGACTATTCGTTTTCAATAAATGGAGATTCATTGAATAAATATTCCATTCCCATAATTTAAACAGTATTGACTGCCTAGTTGTATAAGAAATAATATTGTTAAGGAGTGTAAATAATATTCCTAAAGGCAATAAGTGAGCCTTAATTCCTTGCTCCTGTTATGTTCAGTGTACAGAATAATCAGAAATTCTAAAATAAAAGAAATTTCAAAAGCTCGGCGTGAATGTTATTTATGTTAGTGTAAACAGTTGATATGTAATGCTTTCACGAGTCACTTGTACTATTTTTTTGGTTTATACACGGACCTTTAGGCAAGTGACTCCGCAAAGAAAATACAAGCCAGAGGTGGGATATTCGATGGTGTATGGTTACTAAATACATTTAGCGCAGAGTACTATGGGAGTTCAATGGAATATGCAACGGCTTTCTTAATTCTGGTTGGCTGTATTTTCAATGGCATGTAACATCTTCACGTGTAGGTTATTTATGGTGTTAATTGTTGAAGATGAACTATTAAAATTATTTTTTTTCATTACTATTTTTTTGAGTGTTTGGTTGCCTATTATATTTGAGTGGCATGCTTGTTAGTTAGCTCAGGTTTGAGTAAGAGTAGCTCCAAAAAAACAACTTTTATCTCGTTTTCCAAAGCGTACGAATCGGGGGAGGAGGTAGCCCCCAGATAAGGAAAATGTAAAGAATGTTTAGAGTAAAATACTCATAGTCGGCCATTTTCGCCTCTTCTTCAAAGGAGGTCCCCTTGCAAAGTTTTTCATCGGGATAACTTGATATTTTCAAAGGAAAAAGACTAGTGGGCACCTAGCCTCGTGTTGATAAAGAGGCTTAAAGCAATTCGTAAGTGGCGCATGGCACTTTAGTAGCACTCAGCATTCACTCATTTGTTTCTTCCGACTTGGGATATGTGCCATCTTAGATTGAATAAAATGATTTCGTCAAGTGCTGTAGTTGAGACGGAGATCTGCTTGGTGCAGACCAACGCATGATCAAGTTCAGGAACAGTTTAATGCGGAAGAAGCTATCCATGTCCTCTTTGAAATCACGTCAGTGTTGAGGTTACAGTGTTGAGGTCAACCCACCTCAGGGACACGGCGGAACCGGTGGAAATTCGGGGAAGGAGGAGGGGGGGGGGGCGGGGGGAGGCGGAGCTTTAGCTCCCAATTTCAAGAAATAAAAAATAACTTAAAAAAACATAGCACATTCAAGAAAGAAGAAACATAATTAAGTGGAGTTTAATCGTCCGGGTGAGTGTAGTCCTGAAAAGGACTGTTTGTGGTGACATTGACTGACGTTTCGACAACCTGAGCGGAAGTCATCATCAGAATTCAGCACACAAGGAGTAACTGGACTGAGGATACCCAGAATGATTCCGAATTTGGTAGGTTGACGATATCGAGGAGAGTAGTCTGCGAGGAACTGAGGTCTGTATTGGGGTCTCGCGCGAAATTTATTTTGGAAGCGAGTCGCAAGCAGCAAACTGTTTGGGATGTCAAACCCGGGACGGGTGGGAGGCGAGTCAACATTTTCTTTATTTGTACCTTAGAGTTATCTCATTGGTAATATAAGATTAAGTTAACCAATAAATAAGAAAAGGTACGGACCTTCAGAAATAACTATCTAGAGTTAAAATGCCAGAAGGTCACTATTGCTCTTTAGCTTTCGTAATTGTAAAAGTGCTAAACTTGAATGTGGCCGCTTGACTTCAACTAGTTTCTTGTACCGCGCATGCTATCAACCTCAGAGATATGTTCAATATCAGGTGCCCATCACTAGGAGCGTACAACTGCCCTATATTCCTGTCACGGCGTTTTCACACACCGGTTTATTTTTAGATTGAATTTTACCTCGAATATGGGACCAATCATAAATGCTCCATTATCCCCATTCTCTCGTGTGAAACTTTTCCTCGAACGTTCTTAAATTGTGGCTTAAGTTTATCTGCGAAGCTGAGAAACTTTAGAACAAAAGAAGGTGATGATGATGCGGTATCATGTGTACCGAAACTTCTTTTTCGCGGGAAAAGATAGTCTAAAAAAAATCGGTCTGTAAAAATGCCGTGACATAGGTTTAGTATGGGAGTTGTACGCTCCTAGTGATGGGCTCCTGTCAATATCAAATATCGAAACCACTGGGGTTTGTGGGTAAGTTCAATGGAGCGTGTGGAGTGGGATTTACAGCTCCTATCTGCAAGTGCAGGAAGTGGGCAATACCTCTTTTCAAGCCGGTCATTAAATAATAAATAAATAATAAATAATAATAGGCTTTATTTTAAGGGGTGAAACACTTAACAGTAGTCCTAAGACACTGATGACTCTGTGGCCTTCAAAATCAAATAAACTCTAAATCAAATCAAATCAAATCAAATGAAATGTTGGTTTTTGAGGAGAGGGAAAAAAACGGAGTACCCGGAGAAAAGCCTCCCGGAGCAGAGTAGAGAACCAACAAACTCAGTCCACTTATGACGTCGAGTCCGGGAATCGAACCCGGGACACATTGGTGGAAGGCGAGCGCTCTCACCACTGCACCAACCCTGCTCCCCTTATTATCATTACAGTAAAACATCCTGCGAACGGAAACCCGCGGGATCAAGCATCGCTGTCTGCCTGCGGGAGGTGAGTGTTTTGTGTAGCCTGCAGGTCCCTATTCAGGCACCATGGGAGGTAGGGTGTGTCAGTCATGTCTTCGCAAGTCTACGATGCCGGAACACACACACACAAAGAGAAAAATAGAGGATATTTTAGTGTACGGAGACCGTGTAAACTGTGTACATTGAGAAACTGTACGTTGCTTCTAAATGGAGAAGCAAATCAAGAAGTGTGACTCAAATTGTGCGGGAACTGCCATTTAACAATCGTGAAGTCTGTCCGCGTAAGGGGATTATTTCAGCCCATAGAGCTTCAAAGTAGTGTTCACTTAGAATTGATGATAAATACAGAAGAGGTGATAAATTAAGAATTTCTTAAAGAAATGTTCAGGAGCATTGTGTCCACTTATGGGAGTCGTCCGTAACACATTTCCACAGGCTGTGCAATTTGATGGGCAAAATTTCGAATCATTTTAGTTGCCTCAGATATTTTATTTGGATATGCAAAACACAGGAAAAGCCTCTTGAAATCGAAGTTTCAAATCTTTTGCATTGAGCTTTTGTTCGTTTCCTTTTAATGTGCCCCACGCCTCTGTGAATCTAGCTATCCCTACCAGGATGGCGGGGTAAACGTTTATTTATTAATATCCACATACAGTCTGGCACCAAGAATTGTATTGGTAAGGCTGTGTAATGTGCTGTAATTAATATGGCGTAGTGTAAGATAGGTAAGGTATGTAATATCGTTAGCATTGTAAATAATTTTGTGTTGAAATAAAATTTATTAAAAAATTGAAACTAAACAGTTCCCTCAGCTTGAAGATCTCTGACAGTAATCTGTACAGAAAATCACGTATAGATGCAAATAAGAACGAAAAAACAAGAAAAACAAAGTTTGCGCAGACAAAAACGGGGTCACTACGCGGGAGAGCTTATACAAGTGCCTCCATTCCTAGTGAAGTCGGTTCCCTCCAAGGCTAAAACCCATTTCACTGTCAGGCTGAATAAAGACGTGACAACATGAACGAATTAAGCTGTTTAACAACGATTCAACGCCAGGATCGAACCCAAGTTCACAGCTGAAATGAATTCACGGTGTGCGGCCGAGGTCCTGTCAATGCTAAGTCGAGGAAAAAAATTATCACAACCTACAAAATAAAATTACTTTTAATGGCAGAGGAAATATATCACAAAAATGTTAAGTATACGTACATTCTCATCATGTTTAAGCAAACAAAACCGACTATGCTCTATGTGGTCTGTTACATGTTGTGGAAAATCCACAACCGTATACTATACATTAAAAGCCGTTCAAACGGTTCCAACATTGCGCCTACTTCTTCACTGTTTACGCAAACTATAGACGCCATATTTTGCGGCCTGATATGAGCATGCGTGTGTTGTACAATTGTTGAACAGAACTGTTCAAACGTCTTCAACACCATTCAACATTTTCGAGAACAAAGGAAAAGTTGAATCGATGTTGAATGAAAGTTTAAGCCGATTTAAACTTAATTCAACACGCTTTCAATATTTAAATTATTTACCCTTTCAATAATTAATGTTGGACCACCTGTTCAAACGCACCCAGCATTTGGTTCAACAAAGTGTTAAACGCATGTTGAAGCAAATGTTGAAACCGTTTAAACGGGCCTTAACACTCGTCTACTTAATACAACGTACCCATCATTCGAACCGTTTGTGAGCTAGTCTACCATTTTGTAACTAATGACACATTTTATACTTAATTTATGAACAATGTAATGATCACAATGCGCACATAAATTGAGTGAGTTTCATGAAGACACCTTATTTCGTTTGCTAATTATTGATTTCTTCCCACAATCGTAGAAATGACAAACTGTGTCCGACGTATACCAAACATTTCAGGAAAAAGCAAAATTACATGACAACTACGACAGCCAGAACCTTGAAAAGGCACGAAAAGAGAGACAAGAGTGCAGAAATATGTGTTCGATTCACGACATCAAGTTTGGCGGGAAGCTCGTTAGCCCGTTCCCTCTGAAAAAATGCATCATGTTCTATCTGAGTCTGTTCAATTGTCGAATTCTCCATATCGATATTTCCGCAGGGTTAGGTACTTTGGCTAACGCCATTAGTCAGTGAAGTCCCAATGTTTAATTCATGAAGGCGTTATGGAATATAGTTCGAGTCCCTCACAACCTGCGCTAACAGTCATCCACAATTGTATCCGACGCATCTAACTGAATCAAGGGGAGATTCGACTCCCCTTATCATTCTCCAGGAAAAAGGTATCTAAAGCATTTGCGACCCCTGTGCTTGTGAAGATAATTTTGAGATTGCTGAAAAACAAATCGTTGTTTCGCCACGATCAGTTCACCTCATCTTTGATTTCTATGAAAGGCTATGCTTCTGTATGACAATATAATTATACGAAGCGTCCCAACATTGGTTCATGATTCCTGCACAACACACCTAACCCTGTAATGAGCCATTCCCTTCAAAGGTCCAAGGCATTCAAACCGAGAGGGCACAGCTTCAGTATGACCAAGTGGTTGTTTAAATCTGAAACGAAGTTTAAACGTGATTTTGTTTCAATAATTGTAGCTCCTCGCGGAAGCTCTAGAAGCGAACTGAGGGAAGTCAGATCATTGCCGAGTATCCGACGGAAAAAAAATATCCTGCCACAGTCCACCCATACGTTCCTGTACATTACTAGAATATGCTTTTGCTACACAGAACACCCATCCCGATGCTGATTAACCCGCAACAAAGTAAGCTGTTTGTTTTTTCCTGGCCGATACATTTGCTACAAGGAATCTAACAAAAGAAGCGAATTTATCAAGTAGCTCTCGCAATGTGCTGCGAACTAACAAGCTGATTACAACAGGAAATATTTATTCTCTCGGTTTGTCACAAAATATTTTCAAATATTAAAAATCATCTCTATCTTGTATTTTACATAAGTTGCATTCAAAAATTTATACAATTTGTACAAATAGCAATTGGAAGGAACGTAATGGGTGAGGCATTTGTGATGTTTGAAAACGGCTTTCAGACCATGGGGATATTTGAATTAATTACTCTTGAAGACAATTAAGAAATGATGTTGAACTAACATGGGACGACTGTCAGACATTTAACACACCAAAACAGAGCGTCAAGACTTGGCTTGGCATAAGATTGAACTACACAGTGTAACTAGTGCCAGAAAACACTTGACTCAAGGCAAATACCAAGGTCTTAGGTCTTTCAACTGACACAAGAAAATGACTGTACTGTACACCCGAGTACAAACAAAAACGGGACCAAACCGAACCGGATTTATGGAATGGTCAGAGTTAATTAGCAAACCTCATTACACATTACAACCCCTTGCAATCAGTGGCCAATGGCTTGGCACTCTGCTTTGGTTCCTTCAAAATGATTTTCATTATGAAGATAACATTTTTACAACTAAACATCCGGCAGGTCTTCGGTAAAATAGGTTAAATGCGGTTGGAAAAGACACCACGTATAAAATATTGCAAGTCAACTCTCCTTGCACCTCTGATACGTCTCACTTGGGGACCGACCAGCCATCCCTTATTTCCCAAATTAACCTGTCTTCGATATATTGCGTTTTCTTGACTTTTTTGTTCTAAAGATAAAGTCCCAAGACCATGTCACAAAATTCCAGAAAATATGCTACAGTACAACTAAGACCACAAAACAGACAAACAAAGTATGCGACTGCGAGAAATTACGAAATGGATAAATTAGATGAGGGTGCGCATTTCTGGAATTTAGTGTCATCATCCTAAAAAATTCCTGCATACATTATCAGATCTAAATTGATAGACACGCATTAATTGTCATTATTGCATAAGTCATTATCAAACAGGTGGTCCATTAACTCCCGGATGTAAAAAGTGACACGTGGCTCCTCTTAAACAGCCTCGTTTTGAAACAAAGTGGCGACAAATTGGAGGCGTTCCTCGGCCCCGACCCCTTCCACGCGCTCGGCCACGCGACATTCCTCGGCCTCTACCACGGATGCCCATATTATCTCCGATTTCGCCTTCTTCGTCCTCGTCCCCATACTCCCCTCCGTCGTCAAACTGTTCAGGAGGAAAGTCGTCCCGGTTGGCCTAAGTGAAGACAAGTCAATCAGTGAGTCAATTTGCTTCAATATTCTCTATATGGTTTACATTCACTGGTTTTGTAAAGGCACCAGATAAGATCAATCTGTCACACGTCTGAAGACATGGTAAAATTAACTATGAAAGTAGCAACGAGCCACTGAACTCGGGAAAATACATCACAAACTATTGGCGGATTTATGGTCTTAAAAAAGGAGGTGCCACTTGCGTTACCATGGTTACAATGGCTTGAAAAAGTCGCATGAAAAAGTCTTCAGCCCTGTTCAAAGCAAAGAGCCCTTTCTATCTGTTCGGTTTATCACAGATAAAATCAAAATCAACTTCCTCCTCTCCTGTATTTTCTCCGATTACTCTTATGTTCGAATCAACAAATTTTTAGAAACAGATTTCACTTTAAAAGCTAACGTTAAAAAGCAACGACGTTTCGACCGATCAACGGTCATTCTCAAGTTGAAGGATAAAATTTGTTTAAGACGCGCTTATATAATAATCAATTGTAAAAATGCTAATGAGGTACTGACTAAAACTCTAAATATTTACATAGAGACAATACGATAAAATCGTGGCAATAATGGTAAGAGCGCTATAAAGGCGAAAGAAACAGTTTTGAAAGTGAATTAATTAGGTAAATACTTTTGCGCGGATTTTTTATACCTCTCACTGAGTTCGAGGTCCGTACTGAGAGTTACATTCTTCGAGTTCAACGCCTCGGTAACACTTGTAAATAGGCAAGTAGTTCGCTGCCTACCAGTCGAGTTATAATTACCGTAAATCCTCTAGTAAGCCCCCCTTATCAGAGGAGGAAAGTTAATAAGCCCCCCCTCTCCCCTCCCCCAATCCTTATTCCTCACAAAAAAAATAACGATTAACGTGGACTGATCAGTTATGATTTATTCAGGCTGGAAGTTAAAAAAAAAATCACCGAAGAACACGAGGCCAAAAGCGCATTTTTGAAGAATAAGAATTTTGTTTTTGTTACTTTTAGGCTCCCACAAGTGAATCAAATACTTTTGACAGTGACTTTAATTGTACAACGCGTAAGTCTACTCTGTCTCATACCACGGTATTTTTGCTACAGGTGATGCGTTTCGCTAAATTAAATAAGCCCCCCTCAAAAGTGCTTGAAAAAAATAAGCCCCCCGGGGGGCTTAATAGAGGATTTACGGTATTTGAAATATCTATTTCCTGTTTCTATGACCTTGACTACAAGTTTGGATGCTCTACTACTGAGTTACAGAAGACTCAGAGGGTCTTAGGCCACCCTAAAAACAGGTCCACGGGACAAACGGCCTGTACACTGCTGGGATCTCAAAATAGGTATTGAAAATGGGCTGGTATCTGAATGAAAGAGGTAACCTTTTCTCCGAGTTTGGGTGTGACCGAACGCTTGCAATCCTGAGGTCCCGGCCGCTCTGGCCGCGAGCTGGAATTGTTTCACGGTAGTTCCGAGTTCAGCGCCTCGGCAACACTTGGAATAGCCACCCAATTCGCTGCCTGTCAATTGCGTTTCTTAACCTTGATATACTTGTTTGAAATATATGTTTCATGTGCTTACTCCCGAACTAGCCTGTGTGCTATAAATTCTGCCGAGGGTAAATAAAGGTCATTCCCTCGTTCGTGACAGTATTAGTAAATCAAGTCTTTCACGATGCTGCTGTTTGTGTAATTCACAACACACTCGTGACACCCACGAAAAATGGTTATGCCACTACCATGGCCTGGTTGTTCGAAAGCCGATTAACTTAACCCTGGATTAGCATAAACTTCGGTTTCAGTTTTTTTAACTTTTGGGTGAAAGTTTTTTGCTGCTTTTTGTTTTTCAGAATTTACGTCTTCTGATCTAAACTTTTTTCAGAATATCAGTGTTGAACAGATTTTGAGGGTAGAGATATAAACTCGTTGGTTAATTCTTAATCTACGATTAGCGTTAACCGGTTTTTGAACAACCGGGCCTTTTGAAGATCAAAAAGTGACCCAGGGTACTCGTCAACAGCTGATTAAAAGTCACCACTTACCATTTCTGGCAGAAGAGGTCGTGGACCTGACATCATGCCTCGTCCAACACCAGGCCCACCCTGCATTCGAGGTGGCATGAATCCTCTCATACGAGGCCCCATCATAGGGCCTTCAGGGCCTGGGAAAAGAGGTCCAATGGGAGGACCTTGTCTTGGTCCTCCAGGTCCTTGGAAATGAGGAAGCATATCAGGTCTCATGTGCGGGCCCTGTACCCCTCTGGGGCCCATTGGACCGGGCGGTCTGAAGGCATTAAGCATCCCTGCAGGGTCGCCAGGTGCTGTCAAAACAAAATTATCGAGAGGCTCATTTTGGGTGACTGGCATTTTATGTAATTTTTCTGCGGTAAAGGCGTTGGGATATCTAACAAATTTCTGAAGTTCAACAGCTGGCGTTTCAATAACTTGAATTAGATGAAGAAAGCTGATGAAAGGAGACTGAAATTTCCATCAACTACCAAGGTAAGCGCTGCAAAAGTTGAACAAAGGACGGACCCATGCCCATAACTGCTCCCAATGAAAATACTACACAATACCACATCCCATGACATCCCATCAGTAGTACCTGACAGGTTCCACAAATACGCTCACTTACCAGCCCCAAGCAATCCTGTCCCAGGACCCATCCCAGGACCCATCCCAGGGACCTGCATCCTTGGTGGGCCCATTTTATTCTGCTGCAGAGGTTCAAGAATCTGTTTGAGAGCATCAGGCAAAGAGGAACCCCCTGATTCATTCTGAAGTAGAGGCTGAGAATTTGGTGTCACTGAAGACTGGCCACCTGGTTGAGAGGGTTTCTGAAAAACACAAAATATCATTCAGTCTGCTTCATGAAAGAATCATTAAACCGATCAAGGCAGTGGTTAGAGTGAATGTTAATTGTTATATTTTTACTACACAATGTGGAAAACTTTGTTTGAACGGGAATGCTGGCCATGCAAGCTATATTTTTAACAAACGATTTCCACTTTTAAATTTACTTAACTCTTTTTTAACAAGTCATATTAGTTGGTTTTAAGAAAGTTCACACTGATTAATATAAAAACCTCAGTAATCATGGATTAGTGTAATTCAGCTTTTCAAAAATTAAAGTCGCTTCTAGTATTTAAAGATTTCTATGAAAGCACTGTGCAGCGTAATGATTCCCCAAAGGCTAATTACAAGTGTCTAAGCGGTGTATGAAACAACATGTTACAGTACTCATGATAAAATATGGTTTCATTTGCTAACTTACCATAAATTTGTCAAGAAGTGTTTGGACAGTCACAGGAGGCCTGACCTGGGGACCCTGTGAGCCTGCTGCCACTGCAAAGAAAGCAAGAATTGTGAGGTCATCACTGTCTTCTCTCATCAAATAATTATACTTTCCAGTGCTCGACCTTGGCTTTACAGCAAACTAGCCTATGGACTAGTGGAGTCTAAAATTTTCTTCATTTCTTTTTTGGCATCAAGTTAACCCAAAACTGGCTGAATTTCTCTTTGTCAATATTATCTCCAAACCCCTTTCCATTACAAATAGCCCAGTGGCTAGTGGTTCTCAAACTTTACAAGCCCAAACCAAATTTTTACTAGTCCTGGGCTAGTGGACTACCGTTAACGTCTAGCCCTGCTTTCAAGTGTTTGCTTACTGAATCATAAGAGAGCAAAATGCATCCAACGAATAATTTTTTTAAATGGCTTAAGCAAAAAGTGAAAGAAGGAGAACCCTCAATGAGCATTAGAAACACATTTTTCAACCCCTGCCTTTGGATGCTGAAATGTTAACCATAATTATATACCAACCTTGGTTAGATGCTGCTGACGAGAACAGGGACATAATAGCTGGTGGCAGTTGAACACCACTGGTATTAGTTGGTAGAACAGCAGCTTTGGCTGGTACATGAGTGGTTCCTTTCTGCAAACAGTTAAACAATTTATTGCAATATGAACTAGGAGGAGGAAAGCACCAATCTCCAACAGTAGACTTTCATAAGGAGCTACACAATATCCCAGTTAAATCATTTTAAGGTATGGAGCGTTTTCACATGATGTCACGGCGGCCATGTTGGTGTTCCAAAACAAAGGAAAGGCGGCCATATTGGTGTACCAAGCTAACCCTCTGGGAATTGAACTTTCCTTTGTTTCATTGAACCAATATGGCCGCTAGTCACATGAGTGAAAACGCTCTATATATGGCAACAGAGTTAAACTGTAGTTTGCTGCAGTTGTTGAAAGAGTTAATACCTTTATCCAGCAGATAAGCCCCTCCTAATGGAATAAATATATTTATAAACAAATTCTTCTCCTTTTGGAAAGAGTTTCCATACAGTCCTAACATTAGTTATACTTTTTCATGAATTTGCTATTTATCCAGTGATAAAGCTGCCTGCTCCTTGAAGAACTAGAGACAGTTGAATATATATACATGGAGAGTTAGTACATACCTCATCATGAGGAATCACTTTTGGCTCTTCAGGGTTGCCTTGTTGGTTCTCTGGTTCAGGCTCAGCGGCACTGTCAGGGAGACTAATAATGTAAACAAGTTATAAGTATTAATACTTTATTTGAGGCAATCAGATATGGTATCTGTGTACAAAATGATTCAGTATCCATGTCTATCTTTTCAATGACCTGGGAATAATAACTATTAATAACAGTCTCACCAAGGCTGTAAGATGATTTGTGGAGTCAGCAAAAAAGACTTCCTCAACAGAGTGATTTGTTCATTGTTAACGTTACTGTATCCCTTCAGATTGGCAATTTTCTTTAAATAATTTTGGACTTTTCACTTAATTTATTATATGGCTACAATAGGATGCGTGCTCTAATTGGCTGCTATGCAGGAAAGATTTTCTTGTAATGACTACAAGCACGTGGGCAAAAACAACAAAAAATATGGACATTGAAGTTTAACTATATTTCAATAACTGAAAGAAAAACTAGCATACAGATACTTCTTTAATATGAGCGATGAAAAGAACCACAGCGAGAGCGAGTTTTATAATTTATTGCTAAAAAGGCCATATAATAAATAACTTATTAACCTTTTCTGCTCAGTCAATACATCAAGGCCTCGGTCTGAAATTTCCTTGTAATGACTTCACTCTCAGTTAATAAGTGGTATTTATTATATGGCTAGTGTTTGTATACGATATAACGCACGCTCTGATTGGCTAACCGAAGCAAAGCGCTAGGGCATTATTCTCCCGTAATGCCCACGGGCTGATTACAGATGATGCAAATAAGGAACAAAAACAACAAAAAGTCATCCAAAGGCCACATTTGTTTTATTTACATTGAAAATTGGTGCCTCTAGAGCAAAAAACTGAAACACGACCAGGAAAACTGCTGGTGGAACGTTTGACCTGAGTTTGGAAAAAATTAATGCATAGATTACCATGAAGCAATGACTTGTGCTTGAACTAATTTTTTTCCCTTAGAACCGTTATGTTAGCCATATAATAAACAACTTAATAACCTCGACCGTTCGGTCGTTACGGAAAAATCTCAAACCTCGGCCTAGCTGTATTGACCTTGCTATCGCTCTGTTAATATGGCAAGGCCTCAGTTTGAGATTTTTCCCGTAAAGACCTCACTCTCGGTTGTTAAGTAGTTAGTAATGGTCGAAATGTGACTTTTAATCCAAATTAAATATTAAAAAGACTAAATATCAGTGGAGAAAAAGTGGTTTTATGTTTTGCCTGGAAGTAAAAGTTACCCTTTTGATCAGCATTCTTAGCACTGTTTTCTCAAATCAATTTTTTCACTTGAAGAAGGCATTTTAAAGAGCTAAAACTCAAAGGGAATTTGTTTGTTTGCCTTCAAATTTGGACAGTGGTGTCTGAAAATTTTTTATTACGAAAAATTTCTTGTTTGTTTTGTATGATCACTTCACATTTTTTTAATACGATTTTGAGAATGTTTTCTAACTTTTCCTTGTAATCGAGTATGGCAAAATGCAGACATGTATTTCAAGTGCTTTGGGTTCAAAAACTGAGGAAAATTCAAATGATAAATTAATGGTAGTGAAAGATAAATTTGCTTAGACTTGTAGCTTTGAAAAGGTGATTTAGATGCTCACATTATTTTGACAGGGGTCATGAAAAATTGGCCAATTTGTAATATTCTGATAGCCAGTTCTATAAGCTTTAATTTGATATAGGGTTTTAGGTAACTACAGTTTAAATCAGATGCACTACATTGCTTGTAAAGGAGACACCCCTGAAGGTATACAGTAACCTTAAGTTGTGGAGTCCAACATTAATTTTATATGAACTTCATTGAAAGCAGCAGAATTTAGAAGGGTACAGTTTTACACAAAGTAATGCTATTTTGTATACACAAAACATACCTTGATTTAGTGAAAAATATGTCTGCAAGGATGCTTGCTTCACGAGTTTTCTGTCAAAAAAAAAGAACAATAAAAACTAGTATCTTTACCAATTAGGCAAAGATGTATTGTGCACTGCCAGAAAATATCCAACCCCCCCTGTATAAGGTCAATGGAAATTCAACAGGGGAGGGGAGCTGCAAAAGGAAAAGTTAAATAAGAAAAGGAAGGATCAGAAATGGAGGGGGGAGGGGATCCAAACCAGTAATCCTTCTGTAGGGGAAGTATGGATATTTTCTGGAACCACAATTTAGGGCTCTGAGGCAGCAACCTTAATGTTACAGATGAACTTGGCTTCAAATCACAAAGTAACATGGAACTCAAATAACTCAAGTAAAAATTTTCACAGGCTGAAGACTAAATAATGGACAATGTTGTGAGTCCAAGAACATAACTGGCTGAATTTACTGGACAGGAAATAAACCAGCAACTCCTGCTTCAAAATCACTTGGTTCTTCAGTGCTTTAAATCAGGTTCAATGAGACTTCCTTTCTAAATATTTTCAAGACACATTGTATTCAGGTATATAAGACGACTCCTATCTATGGCATAGAAGTGGTGTTTGATTTTCATGCTGTCTGCTTACTACATGTATGTCTGGGTGCCTACCAAAAACTACAATGCAAAAACTCAGATCCCTGTCAATCAACATAGTACACTGTCCAGACAGAATTATAAATAATATTATATTGCAGCTGATTGCACTTACACTGTAGTGTAAATTCAACAATGATTGCTCTCCTTAATAAAACAATCTTTGCTTTTATTTGTGTTCCTTAAATAAACCTTAAAACAAATGACCAACCTGAATATGTTTCTGTTCACTTTTGCCACCTCTCTCTAAGTGATGATCAGCCGTAATTGCTACTGGTCTGTACCACTGAAATACAACAGTGACAAGTTGTGGACTGTGCGGCAATGTAGAGTAAGCATTATGTACTGTACTTTTGCTATGCCACAAATCACATACTAAGTTGGGCTCCTTATTACCACCAATAAAGATGACATGCTTATTACATCAGTGGCTTTAATATTTTTTATATTATTAACCACACTAAATTACTTTACCTTGATTTTCTCAGCCATTGTGTCTTCATTATGTAATCGTTTGGCCTGCTCTACAAGCTGAAACAAACCAGAAATTTGTCTATTTCCCCAATTAAGAAACTAAGGTACTAACAGAAAGGACAAACAAACCAATTTATGCAAGGTTTTCCCTGTGAAGACAGTGCAAACATCTTACCAAATGCTCAGAAATGGACCCTTACCTCTGACAGCAAATGGCTAACCTCAAACTGCAGTTTGTGGTTTGCGGTTGAGAGAACAAACATGTAGCTAAAGGTTTCTATTAACAGTCCTGAATAGTTTTACAGGACTGTGAAAATGTGAATGCACGTACCTGCCTTTCTCTGACCATATCATTATGAGCTGCATCAAGAAAGTTGACAGGGTGCCTGACCAGAGCTGAAACATTAAGAAATCAACATTTTGAGAAAATTAATATTTTTCGAACACACATTCAAGAGCAAGTGACTGATAACTCTACTAGTTATAAAATCTGTTCTTTTGAAAAGCAGGAGTTGAGAGGGGGCAAAAATTAATGCAGAGCAAACTAACCTCTTTCATCTTCATCCATCTCAAAGTAATGGAAGGTAGCAAGGTTAGAATCGTCAGCAGGCCATTGAACCTTTTTGCCTTTCTTGGACTTCTTAGCAGGTCTGTCTTCAGTATTCTCATCACCAATGGAGGCTGTTGTGTCTGATGAAGCCTGAGGTACTGCAGTGAAAACAGACACAATCATGATGCTAAAAGTAATGATTATTAATATTATTATTCCATGCATAAAGTTGTTCAGTAATTCATCAGGGTACCATGAGTCACAAAAAAGATATTTTCCCTTTGCAAATGTTGAGGTCAAAATGAATTTCCTTTGTTTCCTAACCCTAATTATTAATGGATCATAAATAATAATTTTATTAAAGTTGTTTGCAAACACATTAAGATGAGACAAACGACTTACAAAAAATTAAATTTATCATACCTAAATTATTATGACTATAACACTATAATAATATTGTTGTTACAACAAAAAATGACATCTTTGGAGGTTTGTTAAACATCAATTCATCTTCATTTCACGTACCTGAGTTAGAGCTGTCTTTTTCTGAAGGCTATGAAAAAAAAAAGTGAAAATGTTATGTGAATGTTCTCCAAAGGCTATCATCATGTTTTATCTTCACACAACAAAATAAATTATTAAATAAAAATAAAATCATCCACTTAACAAAAAGGAACTCCTTGTTCTTGATCCTCTTCAATACTTCAACCACACCGAAACCATCAGTTGGAGTTTTGAAGTTGGATTTCACAAATTAAATTTGTTATTAACCCATTAACTACCGTGCCGGCCAAAACCGGCCGCAAAACACTCCCATGCTTCAAAATGTTGCAACTTTCTCAATCGCGCGAATATTGGCTCAACTGTCAGTTGCTAGCATGAAATAGGATGCCCTTTAAATTTGGATATCCAATAAACGCAAGAAACGTAGTACTTTTGACCAAATATGACCTTTTGAGTTTGGACAAGAACAAAAATGACCATTTTTAGCGTTAAACAGAAACGACGAAAATGCCCCTTTTTACTGTTACGTTTCTTAAAGAACTTATCGTCGAAAAACAAAACTTCGACCATCATAGTAAAATTCAATCCTTGTTCTAGCTTAGAAATGACTTTTTTTGTTGATATTCTTTGCAATCCAGCCTTGCCGCTATTTTCAACATCTCGACCGCATTGCATGCTGGGAAATAACGAGAATTTTGGACAGCACCCGTCCCTTCCCCCATTTCTTTCACATATAAACTAAGTCTACAGCCACTCCGACCTACCGCCAAAAATTGGTGCTTGTGGGGATATTCAGGGCTTGCAAATTCCAAAATATGCGGCGGTAGGTCGAGAAATTCATCCGAAGTCGAGTCCCAAAGGTACTAAGTGTCTGACGATCTGAATTCCCAGTTCGTGGAGTAACAAGCCAAATTTGACAACAAAGTACATCACCTTGCTCGCTTCTTTGAGAAAGTGGACTCTAAGCAACCGTCACGCTTAATGATGCTCATCAGGCTGCCACTAAAGATGAAAAATGGCTGTAAACTTAGCAAAATTTGCAAACAAACTGAACTTGGGCCGTTCTTGAGCTCCACGATTGAAAAATAGCTACGTCACAATGACGTTTTCAGAAACCTTGAGCCTTCAGTACTTTAGAACAGCACCACTTCCTGTGGTAGCTTCAAATATAAAGTCATGAAATGCTATGGATCGTTTTTGCTGGAAAATCACTCCGAAAACGTAAAAACGGCTGGTAGTCAATGGGTTAATAAGTTAGAGTAGTTGCATAAGAAATTCACTTCCTTACATCAGAACCTTTGGTGAAATCTCCAATGTCCCCACCTTGGAAAAAAAAGAAGACTAACTGAGACTACAAAAATAACATTTTGCAGGACAAAATATTTAACAGAAACTTAATAATATAATATTTGCATGTAAACCTTTTTTGGTGAGTGACTGGCACATTGCAAATACCAGTACTGTACAATGTAAAATGTACATTAAAACCAATATAAAGTAACATGGGCTGAAAATCATTAACCTTACGCATGTACAGGAAATTCGTAACACTAGTGGTATTACAGCCAGATAAACAAAATAAATATGTGGTCATCTTACTTGGTATTGCGGGTGAGTTCTCTGGGGATCCATTTGGTGTTGAACCTGATTTGTTGTTGCTGGGGAAAATAATAATACATGACACTGAATTTTATCACAAAAGAAAGGTTAATGAGGAAGCAAATGATTAATAGCTTGAGCTTGCTGTCATTCCTTCACTTTGTGTTTGAATGTATATGGTGCAGGATTTCTTGCAAGCCTGAGTTTTATTTGGATAATCCTTTGCCATGGGTTAAAATGAGTTCGAGACTTGCAAAAAGAAAGCACAGACCAATTAAACTGGCTTGAAATTTTGAAAGAAAAAACTTGAACTCTGACATGTGCATCAATCAGTCAATTGCCTCCTCTAACCCTTCAAACGCTAAAAGTGATCAGCATTAAATTTCTCCTTGTAATTTCAACATTTGAGAGAAAAGAAAATCTTAGGGATTTAAAATAATATTATGAGGCATTTTTCAGCAAAGTTGTCAGGGTACCCTTTTGGAAATGACTTGAACCTAAGATTTAGTCATAACTTGGTAAGGCAAGACCATTCAAGTTCACAAGTACATGTATGGCCCTGGGAGTGGCTTTTTTAATTTTTGCCAAAAGGGAGGTCAGTGCCACTGACACCCAGAGCAAATCAGGGTACAATGTAATTTTGCAGTCTACCTGTACCATGATCCCATTTAATATTTTGAATGATAATTTGTCAAAAAACAGCAGCATTACCAGGGATTAAATATGTTATTTATGAGTGAAATTCTATAGGAGTTTGGAGACTGGAAAGAAATGATGCTTAAGTATTATGCATGTTTCTAAAGAATTTTCCATTTATAGAATGGTTGGCTTGGACCTTTACATATTATGCTAAAAACCTCCTAACAATGAATGATAGCTTCTGGATGAATTTTTAAAATTAATTAACTTTACCTATTATTTGAATTGTCACTGTCTTTTTCTTTGGTATCCTTTTCCCGTCCATCTTCTTGACCATGTGTTTGTGATTGACTATCCAGTATTGCATCAAGAATACCTGTGAATGTAGGCTAACAATACACCATGCCCTGTTAGTTTCAAAGATGGTAGGCAATCAGAACCACTCGATTGATGTACATTCACAGTGTAACAACTATTCAGTGGTTATAGGATGTCTCTTTAACCTAATGACGATAATGTAAGTATGAGACCTTTTGGTCTGGTGTAGGACCCACAACCTCCCGCTCAGCAGTCTAGTGCTCTACAAACTGAGCCAACTGGGTGGCTGTAATGATCCAAATAAACAGGACAAAATCTTTCTTAAATTGTAACTCCAAAGATGAATCCAGAATCCAAAGATGTTTATTATTCAATAAGCTGATATAGAGTTTAAAGAATCCAGATAAACAAGCATTAAAAAATGGACCAACTTCATGAAGAATAATGCAATAAATAATTTAAGTGTCATTAATATGTACATGTAGCTATAAAAAATTGTGAAAAAACTTTTCTTAAAAAGATTTAAGAATTTTAAAAAACAGTTAAAAATACATGACGTTTTGACATTCTCGGACGTCATTATCAAGTGATAATGATGTCCGAGAACGTCAAAACATTGTTTATTTCTAACCGTTTTTAAAACTTTCTTAAATGTTTTTAAGAAAAGTTTTTTTGCAATTTTTCAATGTTATTAATATGTTTCACTAAACAGCTCCTAAACAGAAGACCCATACATTGATGAATGGGGTTCAATGAAGGGATCAAAACCGAAAAAAAGGTTTCAAGGTAATTCTCTGTCAGGCATGTTAATGAATAAAACATTTTTAACAAATTATATTGAGGTTTCTAGTGTCTTTCAAGATGTTATGCTCAGCAGAATACAGTTTAAATCACAGTGAAGAAGAAGGTATGACCTTACCTTGGTTGTTGAAGTTGAAGATGTGACTGTTGTACTGGTGGTAGTAGTTTCAGTCTGTAATAAATAAAAGTACTGACATTACACGATTTTACTATTAATATGGCTGGTACTTGCCCTGATTGGTTAAGTGCTAGGGCATTATTCTCCTGTAATGCCCAAGGGCTATATGCAAAAACCAAACAAACAGTAATTCAAATGCCAAATAGCCTTTTTTCTGAAAATTGTTGAGGCTAAAGATGATGAGTTATGATGAGTTATGATGAGAGTCAGGTCTGGTTCAAACGTCAAACTTTTCATGTACCAAATTTAATTTTGGGATTAAGTACATGAAAAGTTTGACTCAAGCATGACTCAATTAAGATCAACAGATTTGTATTTAGGTCAACACTACTGTTCTATCCGAGTGGGTCAGTCATATAGTACAGCAAACGTTCAAAAATTCAGACGTCAAACTTTTTCTGTGCCATTCGGCACATGAACAATTCAACATTTGAACTGGCTCGGGCCTTAAAGACTAATTTTACCTTGACCAGCTTGAATTTGAGGAGAACAGCAAAGGCACTAGCCTGCTTGCAGGTGGTACTTTGTATTTGCGCGAGAGTATATCTGGTCACCATATTGGATGGGTTAGAGGAAGATCTGGCATGAGTGAGAGAGAAACTGCCTGCCTGAAAATCCATGATTTCTCAGGACAAAAGTCAAATCCCATCCACGAGTGGACAAGGTTTGTAATTGGTTGAGTGGGTTTCAGAGGAACAATAGCCATCATGTGATGGTTGGGTTTGATCACCCAAGAGAATTACCACAGAAAATCATGGAGGATGTGAAGGGCGCGATTAGTAAAGCGTTCAATTAAAAGGAAAATTGGTTACACTGAGACCAGAACAGGAAACCGCTGTGATAAGTATTGTAAGGGAAGAAGATGTTCCGGCGGTTTTACTGACTTAGGCTTTAGAAAAAGTGTTATTTTCACAGGTTTGCATTGTTAGCACGAGAGCTTCAGTATTGGTTATTTCACAGCTCAAAAGCATTGTTGCCGACCAACTGCAGAACTAGAGGGTATTTGTACAGCAACAGAACTGACATCAGAAAGCGTGAATGAAATACTGAACGATCAACCAACATTTATCTACGCTTCTGTGGAGAAAGCTCTTTAGGAACAGTTTCTCATTCATCCCGTGACATCTTCTGGCTTCTGGTTTTTGCTGCAGATGCTGTAGATAGAGCCATACTGTGAGGCGTTTTGCAATTAACATTGATTTCCGGTTATCGCTGCAATATTGCTTGAACTCTTTGTCCATGGTTCTTCAGGTTTCTGAAAGTTCTGGCCTAATTTGCAAATGTTTGAATACCGCATTTGCTACAGTCTCCAATTCTTTTTCCAGATGTTTACAATAACTGTTTTTATTCTCTAGAGAAAGAGCAGTGGCTTTCCACATTTCCGTAAACAACTACATCTCTTGCCTCAGTGGTGACCGGCTTGTTGACAAGTTCTTCCGTAATAGAGTGCGCTAAAATAGTGGTTTTGGATGCCTTTTCGTTTTGTCTGAAATCAAGTGTCCTCTGTGTTGTGTGTTCTTTCTGGCAAGATTGTTGTAGTCAATTGCCTCATAAATCTTGTCGCTTCTTTGCACTGTGAATCATTGTATGGTTGACTACCGTTGTTGTACATTTTAGGCTTGTCTTCATCCAACTTGAGAACTTTGAAAAAATAATACGTGCTTCACAAATTGTGACCACGTGGCTTGCAAACTCTGTCTGATAACTCAGACGAATGTGTCAACTGGCAACCAAGTTCATAACATAACTTGGGGCCACTGTATTTTTTTCTTTTGGGGATCAAAAAAAAAAAAAAAAACTGTTGAAACATAACTTGTTTTCCCATATTGGAGGACTAGCCTGGTTTTTCAAATTCTACATTCCCTGTTTGCCAAATTTTCTCTTGATTTCACCTTCTTTACAGTTTTCTTTGTTGTATCACCATCCCGTTCCATCCGTAATTTGACAACTTCACCATGCTACCTTGTTTTAGTATGTGATACGCTTGCCAGTTTTAAACAACAGTTTCATGCCATTCTTGGTCCATCAAGAAAGTGTGACATGTTGGGAATGTCATGCAGTGCCTTGGGTGCAGATAGTGAGAAATCATGGGTTTTCGGGCAGGCTGTTTTTCCCTCTACTCCCTTACTCCCATCCCCCTTGCTTTGTCGCTCGTCCCAGATCTTCCACTCACTTATCCAATATGGCGACCAGATTTGCTGGGCTTCGAACTCTTGCGCATATACAAACTACCGCCCGCAAGCAGGCTACAGAGATGCAGGGTTAAAAATAATACCAATGAGTTGGTGGCATGAATCAACTCTTAGCTGGTTTTTTAAGGCCATGTAGAAAACAACTTATTAACCTGAGTTGTTCAGTCTTTACAGGAAAATCTCAAACTTCCACCTTGCTGTATTTATTGCGCTATTAATACATATGATTCATAAGTTGATACATTACATAAATCCAAGCAATACAGAGTGACAACAATACCTTTGCAACAGTAGTCACTCGCTTCCTCTTTCTCACAGGAGCAGCAGATGCTGCAGAGGTCAACGCATTCATGAACCCTGCACTTTCCATGGCTACCGCTGATGAGAAAAAAAAGGAGCACACAGCTTAAACTACATTGAAGCAGTTCTAATAAAACACTTCATTGATAAATCAAAAGAAATTCTCAGATTGTTTCATCCAGAGACATAAAAACATGCTTGACAAAGAATATTTGAAAATTAATGCATTTAATTGTCTTTGCAAACTGTTACAAATACATAAATTCCCAAATGTTACAAGTGCATTTATCTTTTCGTTTAATGCCATAAAAAATCAAAATACTATTAATAAGGAGTGAATCACTTACGTTTTGGCTGAGGTGGGATCACTTTTGTCTTAGAGACATTTTTCTGTGACATGCTCTGCTTAATATCGCTTTTAACTTCATTGAGTGTTTTAGATTTCTTCTCAGGCTGAGGTGATCTGTTGGAATCTGAGGCATTATTATCCCTTCAGGAAAAGAAATCAGATCAGAAAAAAGACATTTAAAAGCTGCATGAATGTTGAATAAGGATCGGAGATGGTTCATGGCTTTAACTGCCTCCTACATTGATCTATTAAAGATTTACTCTTTAATCAATACTTGCAACAAAAAGATCCCTCTTCATTTAACTTTTTTATCCTATTAAATAAATTATGTCTGAGGAGTGGTTAGACATGGGGTGAGAAGGTTTGCTTCTAGTGTTTGTTTTTGACACTAAGATTACAGTGCTGTAATTTGGGTAACATAGTACAATTGTTTAAAAGTTAAAGCAATAAATTAAAGAGTTCGTCTTCAACAAATGTACCTGATTCTCTTGGCAGGCTTTCCTTCAGCTAAAAAGAAGAAATTAAGAAAAAAAGGATTTGCTCAAAATACAGGACCCACAATATAACAGTTGATCAAGCTGCACAAACTGTTTGAAAGCCTAACTAATTTCTTTCATAATTGCTACTTATTGCAAGATACCAAGGGAGAGTCTCTCTGGGTGCAGGGTTGTCAGAACGTTTTGAAGTAGGTCACTTTATTGTCAAAGATATACTGGCTATTTTGCTGTCTTAATATATACTAAACCATGACTGACTAATCAGAGGAATATCCCAGCAGAGTAGCTGGACAGGAACATGAAGTTAGTGGTGATTTTCACTGGCTGTTTCCTACTTTTGTTAACCCTGCTGGGTGTGATGCTCCGATCATCAGTAATCTTACTTGTTTTGTTCTGAAACAGTTTGCTTATATACGTATCTGTTGCAGTAAAAATTAAATTCAGGTAAAATTTTTTAACACCGGTTGAAAATCAATTCCTTTGTGTGCCCTAACCTTAATTTTGAATAATTAGGTTTTGGGGACAAAGGGATTTGAGAATCAACCTACAGTAGGTTAAAAATTTTTACCAGCCACATATCCAAATACACTTGGGTAGAAGGATCAGTGGGAAGGAAACAGAGGAAGCAAAGCATCCATGGAGGAAGGCATGTAACAGGGAAGGAAAGGATTAAAGGAGAAAAGGTCAAGTTCACGTAGCTGTCTGCAGATGTAGTAATAAAAGAATTTAACAGACTTGAACCATTGTTCTTCTCTTGATTCATAGCATGTGTCCAGTACAGTACAGAGGGTACCAAAAGAAATTGTAGTTACATTATTTTATTAGTACAGTGTATACCATTTACCTTTTTTAGATCCCTGCAGGCTATCATCAACATCTTCTGAGCCATTTTGCTTCGATTTCTCCACTTTTTCTAATCATAATATATCAACAGAATGAATATGAGTTCCAGAATAATAAAGTAGGGACTCCAGCAAAGATTGTTTCCCTGCAATATTACAGGCGTATATTGCTAGGGGAAATCAACTTGTGGTATAAATTGTTCAGATTTCATAGCCTCTCTTATCTGATTACTAATAACCAGAAAAAGTGTTCAACATGTTTTGCTAGTTTTGAGCAGGAGGCAAAAAATTTAATTATATAGTTAACAATGATCACTGTGTTGATACCTGAAATTCCACTTTGATTTCTTACGAGACTCATCCACTGCTTGACAATACCAGAGGCAAGCTTTTTCACATCTGTGACAAAACCATAAAGTCTTTGTCAGTGTGATTATAACCCAACACCTGGCCATTCAACAAAGGCCAGAGGAGATTTTACAGCCACAGGAAGGAGAGGGGTTTAAAAACCCCAAACTTGAAGGGAGCAAAATCACACTCTCTAGAGGGGTGGCATTGGGAGGAGTCAAATCAACAGACCATCCCAAGGAAGAGTAGGTACATACAGGAAATCTTAAAGAATATGAATATTTAAAATCATCTCTCAATTTGAAGATTGCACTAGTTGATTTTATAAGTTTACATTCATTTATTCATCACACAATGGTTTATTATAAGCTTGGTTGGTAGAGCACTACACATTAATATTGCAGAGGTCATGGGTTCAACTCCCAAATGAAAATTTTTTCAGTCCTTATTTCACCACTGCTTGATACAAGAAGCGTTCATAACGGCAATGGTTGCTTACAATCTTAAATCACACATTCATTAGTTACATGTGTACATGTACATGCGATGCCATTCACCCAAATAATCAAACAATAATTATTTCTTTCACAACATACAGTGCAAAAGCCAAAAATCATTTCTAAATAACCAAGTCAAACTTGGTTTATACAGAAAACTATTTTACGCCATGTCACCTTGATTTTCCAACTTTGTGAGATGCTTGATCACTTTGCCAGTATTGCCCTACAAGTTATTGATAAAAAATTGACAAACACATTTATTAAAAATTCTTTGTTTCTTAGAAATGCAATTTTACCTAATGTATGAAATCAATGCAATTATTATTAGTATTGACTGCACATTATGCAAAACTTACTTGTTTCAGTGTGTCTATACTCACAGGAAGATCTCTTAGAACCTAAATCAAAATCAAACCATGAGATAAAATGTAACTGAAATGTTCTAAGCTACATGGTGTTAACAACACTGAGTTTTATAAAATGTTGACAACTTTTTGTCATTAATTTTACAAAAGTATGATACAAATAACTTGGAGTCAGCTTTGAATACCTCCAGTAATTCTACCAGAACAGGAAAGTTTTCATTTTTCTTGGCCTCCAGGAGCCACTTATTCAAGATACTCCAGCCACCTATGCTCATGAACCTAGAGAAGGAGAAATAAATATGAAACACGTTTTGTTAAATTCAGTGTCTGTGGTTCCTGCATAGGCAGACATGCAATAATTGGTTAAGAAAGTACATAGTCTACTGAAAAGGAAGAGAAGGGGAGATTGATAATATTTTGTCAAAATTGTACACAAACCTGGGGTAGCACAACCTTCATTTTCTACTGTTGAGTTTCCAGATGAGTATGTTACTAAGCTTATGGCACATGTTATAACACAGTTAAGGTGTTAAATAAGTCTTAATTTGTGCACAAAGTGAGAAGCAAGCTTACTTTTCAAGTGTTTCACTTGATGTTCTGTTTTCCTTTGCTGCTGAGATAGTGGCTTTCAGAATATTCAGGTAAATACAACGACTCATCAGCTTCTCTGCATCTCGCATTAAACTATAAAAACGGAGAAGGATGGTTACGTTATACTGATCGAAAAAGCCCTTTTCAGGAATTCTCAATAATGTGTATGATTTTATGTATATGTACCTTATTACTCTGACAACTTCTTGTGGTGTCCTTATGTCTCCTAGTGAACCCAACATGGGTCTAAGAGCATTCAAAAGAGTACGAGGCTCTCCACCAGAGGTGCTCTGCAGCACAAAAAAATAACATTATGATAATAAATAACCTTGAACTGTTCTAGGAAGTATGCATACTACCCATAAAAAGCCGGTTTCTTGATTTAAATTCCCATCTTGGAATATTCCCATAGTTAAGGTTTATCCTGACACCTTCCTCTTGAAATTGAACAGGATGCATGAAATAAAGTCCTCTGTGACTTTTGATGTAATGTCAGATTCTCCTTGTGACTCACAAGGAAATACAAGGTAATTTAAAAGGAGAATCTGGCAGTTTTCAGCTTTCAGGTTTTTTTCTCCAGGCACAGGCCTTCAATTGTGATAATTATTTTAAATCACAATACACTGAGTAGTCAAGCACTGGCAGGAAAAGATCATACATGAACTGCAGAACAGATGAAGCAACAAAAACTTCTGTGACATAATAAGCTGCTGGTAGACAATTTGAGTGGTAGTTTAGGTGCTCTGATGAAACAAATGTCATTAAGGGCAAAAATCTAAAGACTGCATTCTCTTGTGACAATAACATGATGGATGTGACAGCTTCATATTTAACCAGAAGACATATAGTGCTGACTGCTAGTCACTTGATCCACAGCAGTGATATGACTGCCTTGGACCTTATGCATAGACAAGTTTGTAATTGAGAAGTGATCATCATTGTCACAAAAATAATTTAATTAATAAGTCTAAAAAGAATAAAAACTAAATGAAATAACAAATCAAAGTGAATTGACCAGCATACAAACATTAGTCTAAATCAAATGACTGCACATGACTCCCTAGTGGTAAGTCACAGGCATGGCAAGGGCAGGTTGGGAATGATTTACAGTTGTATCTGTCCATGTGATAAGAATTTAATTAATATATTCTGTATATTCCAAGCAATACAAGGCAGGCATAGATGGGGTATTCGACGTAGGCAGTGGCTTTTGATCACTGCGGCCTGTGGGTCTGGACATTTGGCTTTTACTGTTAGTGGGGAATTTGTACTCTTTTGAACAATGATAACATCACCAGGGTTGGGCATTTGAACAGAAAAAATAAAGCGAGGTCAAATCCCCCCGCCTATGCGCGACCTTCCTCCCACCCCCTATGGCTTAACATTGTTAGGTGCATTACACTGCCAACAAGAGCAGAGTGAACAAAATGCTATTGATCAACTTTTTTTTCTCAAAAAGAACAAATGATAAGTATGTTCTTCAAAGAATGGTCTTATCATTTTGTTACAAGAATACTTCCATGGAACACACCCAAAGACCACTGAGGACGTAATACTATCACTTGTAATTTCTTACCATGTTTCCTTTCTTGAAACCTTTATTTTAATGCAGGTCTTTAGATATTAATCTCCCGCTAAAGACATTTACCTGAAACAATTGAAAAAAAAAAACCCTCAACTCCATGCAACACAAAGAAATTATCAAGAGCACAACTGAAAGCCCCATTCTATTCTCTAATCGCTGTGCTCAGCCAAATAGAAAACATTTCCCATATAAACACTGGAGACAATAGGAGGGATCCTTCTCAAGTGGCTGGTTGGCTCCCTCCCTCCCTATGTTGGCACTTGCACCAAAAGGTGTGAGTGCCAACATACCAACAATACATGTACCCATGAGAAATAGATTTTTCATAAAGGCAACTGATTCACATTTTTTTTTCAACCCTAGCATGATGGCTGAAATGCTGTAAATAATTGTAGCTGCACTTAAAGTTTTGATTGTACTATTGATAATGCCATCTAAATCTTGAACTGGTAAGACCCTGCTGAAGGCAGTTTTGTGTTTGCTACTACATAAAACTAGGTGTCCTTGGAAATTTAGCGAGCCAGCCTCCTGCAATGTTATTTCGAACATCTGTTATCCTGTGTACTACAATTCAACAAATGTGCCATAACATTCATGATGAGAACTGAATGTTTGAATTCACTTGTTTAACTTTACCTTCCTTATACTGAATTAACAATTTAACAAGCATTTTGATAAAATATAAAATAAGAACCATTTTTTCAAATGATTTGTTCACAATGCTGAGCCTTATTTACCATGACAGTTTTAAGGATCAAAATCAAGGGCCAGCAAACTGAAATAATATCTGTTTATATTAGAAGTGCTAGCAATACAGGTTGTTCCAAGTCAAGAAGAAATGTGTTGACAGTATAGCATCCTTACAAAAAACAGCTCTAATTCTAGGTTCCACTGCAAGTGTAACTAATGCTTTAACTTCAGAAGAAAAAAAAGATGGACTTTAAAGATCAATTTTCAGTACCTTTCAATATTAACACACAGCTATAAAGAAAGTGTAAAGGAAACTATTGGAACAAAACAAAAACCAGCATTACGTTGCTTGCAAGCTTTCTTAGCTCATTGGTCTCTAGTTCTGTACATGCCTCAAAGTTCAAAGATGAAACCATTTCTCTCAGTATTTTTAAAATCATTCACCCTGATGTTAAGGAAAAAAAAACTAGCTTCAATCTTCAAGTTATCCAGTTTTACTGTATAGCTAATTAACAATCATTGAAAGTTTGCTTACAGCTCTTTCAACAAACTGTCACCGTTCTAAACTTTCATCTTACATCATAAATCTGTCTCACGGTGTCAGTCTTTTCCTACAAAGAAACTCTGTATTTGGATGTATACATTGGTCACGTAGTAGGGCACTCAAATTATTTTTGTCTCATGGAAGACTTGAAATTCAAAGAAAAGAACCAAAAAGCTGGTAAAAGTAAATACCAACAAGGGAACCTTTTTCAATGCATTAATTATTTTGTTTCCTGAAACACAAAACCTAAAGGACATATCAAAATATTGGTATTTCTCCGTCAAACTTTTTCCACAACCTAACAGGAGGTGAACTGTAAGAAGTTTTTGATAATCACCATTCATCTAATTGCAAGGGACAAAGTTTATGGCTGGGTTTCTGAAGGAAATTTCAAGATACATTTCTCTTAAGTGTAAAGAGTAAAAATACTCAAAAAATTCAAGAAAAAGATGCCTTTTAGTATTATTTTTCCCTGTCACTAAGTGCAAAAATTCATCACTTTAAGATGTGAGTTTCCCATAATTTGGTCCAAATAAGACAAAAAAAAACAAGACTTCAACTCAATCAGATTCATGAATATTAATAACCACGTTTGTTAACTTCTCTCCTGTGCGTCTTATTGCAAGAAATTTTCGTTCAAATTGTTATTCTTAGACTTAACCAAAGAGCGTTAGCTCGTAGAATCAACCCTCATGGTACAATGCAAGTACAGTGTTCAACACAAAACTCTGTTATATTATCTCATCGACGTGCATGGAATCACACACGTTTCCAGTTCATATTGTCAACATGATTCTTTGATTTGGAAAACCATACCTACTCGGTTTTCAAAAGCGGTTACCCTTCGCTTGAGTTAACAATGTCTACAATCAATTTAAAGTCTCGATCTTACAGCTTCATAAATGTACGACCTGCGTCACTCAGGAAGAGATTGGTGTATGCGTTCCAATCCTGTAAAGTATTTCTTCCGTTCAAAGAATGTGCTGTTTCACGATCCCGCTTGCCTTCTGCGGCAGTCTTTATTTCAGACTGCTTATTTCATGTTTTTAAGCAACTGAGGCTTTTTTAGACCAAGTAAAAAGGAAGAAGAAAGGAGGCAACTGTTTTTCAACCACCACGCCAAGACCGCTTTATTGGCAGCAACGTGAAAGGTGGTCTGATATGATAAGTGAAAGAGAAACGCCATATTCAACCAACTTACTCTTGGGTTCTGCTTCGCTTCGATAACCCTTTCCTCAAAGACCTTTCTTTCGTCAAAATACACGCATTTTAGGCGTGTGCATGTATTTTAAAGAGAGTTTGGGGCAACCTAATTTGATGCAAAACACACAAACTACAACAACGGCCATTTCACATGGCCGCTGAACTTCAATCAGTCTGCTGATAGTTTCCTCTTCAAAAGCGCATCCTTTCAACCTGAAAATCGGAGAAAAAGAACATCATTAGTCCATGATTGTTACCACGTCGAAATTTCCACTTCAAATCGTACTTGGAAGAGAGAAAACGGAACAAATTTCGGGCGTGAATTCTCCAAACAACACGGCTTACCAAATCGCTCTTGAACAATCACCGCACCCCAAAAGCACGATGGACTTACGAGGTTACAATAACTCCACGTTTTGATTCGTCAATCACCCGTCAATCAAATCACCAAAAAAAATTATCAATCGGAGAAGGGACTGGGTCGGGTATAACTTCAAGCTAACATGGCGGCTGCAATTCGAGTTTTGTCTTGTGGAGGGCTAAACGTTGTTTCCTTCCCTCACATAGGAAAAGACCTCCATGGAAAATTAGTTAACTTTTTTTTTAAAACAAAAGCCTTACACAGTTGTAGTTTGGATTGTCAGTCGTGGCATGCAAGATATTCTTTAGTTAGAGGTAAGTTCATGCTCAGAGAATGAAAATAAGAAGTTAGTTGCAATTGCTGGGTTTTGATATAAATAAAAATGATTATTGATAAGCTTAGTGGTCTTGGTGCAATAATAAAGATATGCATATGTATTCTAGTAAGATCAGGGCGAAAAAAGGGGGGGGGTATATATATTTTGCACAATGGACTAGCTAAAAGCATCGGTACATGTATTTTTAGGACTGAGGGTGAGATTAATTTTCCGCACAGTCCCATACATTAATGATAATGTATTGTATGTGCATTTTGTGGCTCAAAATTCGTTTTGGAACAGGGTTAGTGTAATAGTGATGCACGTATAATTAATGTATGGGGCAATGCGGAAATCTTTCTGGATTGAGTTTCAGGAGTGGGTAAGTTTAGACGTCATTGCAATGCTCTTTTGAACATTAAGCTTACATTGAAATTGTGCACAAAAAATAGTAAATTATATTATTGTCTTCATCATCCTCATGAGGTTTGAGATTCACTCTAACTCCAGATCTAATGTAGCTATTAGACAGGCCTTCAATTCCTTAGAATGGAAATAGTTGTATAAAATTGAAGATGAAATTTATCCAAAGCCAGGTTTAGCATTGCAACAACAGTGCTGACCATTACAGTGTACTTGGAAGTGCAAAAGAAATGCACAGGAGTTTAAGGAACAGGAATAAAGAGGAGTTAGCTTGACATGCTTGGTGATGGGTCAGTCAGTAATAATGTAAAACTTCATGTAGCCTGATTATTTATCAGCAATGAATGGCTATGGATAACTGTTAACATTTTTTTTGTAACAGGAATTCCTTCAGGGACTAGAGAATTTTCATCTTCATTATCAAGCAGAGTTATCACGCCTGTTATGGCTGAACTTCTGAAAAGCATAAAATATGGTAATGTTTTTGTATACTGATTACACTGTACATCTGAACATCTCTAGTCTGTATGACTGCGACTTTATTACTCTATAGAGTGACAAAGTGGCTAATCAACAGTGTACTTCAATTCAATTTATCTAATGGTATGGTGAGAAACAGGTTATTTATTTGATATACAACTGTGTAGGTCTCAAATATCTGGGGGAGCAGGGTTGGCGCACTGGTGAGAGCACTCCAGTTTTCCCCTCTCTCCATTAAAACCAACATTATATTTTGATTTGATTTACCGGTAGTTTGAATTGAAAATTGTAAAGAACTAAGAATTCTAAATATTTTGAATTGTAAACGTATTATTGTAAGGCGCATTTGATCATATTCACATGCTAATTTATGGTCAGTAACTGTTGATAAAGTGACAACCAACTAATTATTGTTATTATTGTTAATGTAAATTTTTCCTTTTCATTTGAGTTTGTTTTTTAGCAGAATTTATTTTTGTTAAAACGAGTTAATTAATGTTTTTTATTAAAATAGTCATCATCATCATCATCATCATCATCATTATTATTATTATTATTATTATTATTATAGACTTTTTATAGGACTAGCTCATAAAGTGCAAGGGTGTATAATAATTATTGTTTTCCTGGAAGCTCTTCTCTCTAAATTTTGAGCTGTATGGTTTGGGATGAAATCATACATCTGTACTTGAGTTCAGTCACAAGTGTGGATGCCATCTTGAATTGTTTGGTGAGCAAAAGTGGCCAGAGAGAAGAAAAACCAAACAATGCAAGTTTGTGCATCCTGAATCACACATGACAGCTGTAGTGTTTCATTAAAATTACTCAGTCATGTTAACCTTGTTTGTTGGTGAGCTCTGTTTTTTTCTTGCATTCATTTTTGTTGTCAAATAAGACGTGTGAGTATTCCAAGTAGATAATCCAAGTGAGGTTCTTAAAACAGAATTATTTCATGTTTCATGTACATGTGTGTGTTGTTTGAATTTGTTGTAGGAAAAGAAAGATGGATGGATCAGCAACAACGCCTTGATCTTGTCAAAAAACATGAGGATGGAATCATTGATCATCATTCTACAAATTACGAAAAGTATGTCTCAAATGTAGAGTTTTACATGTATTTTCAATGTGTTGCAGAGTGACGCATCCTTTTGAGAGTCATAAGTATTGATACAGTTAATTAACACTGTGTTACGCTTATCCATAATTTATGATTATACTGTGGAATGATCAGTCTATTGTTTTCTATCTGTGTATCAGCGGTTCAGCTGAAATAATGAAAAATGTATTTCAAAAGTGTCAAATGTCTCTTATAAAACACAGACATGTCAGGTAGATGACCCTTCTTCACGAATTCAGTGTGGACAAAAACCGTTGGAAAATGTCATTGCCTAAAAAACCGTTAGGTGAAAGTATCTGGGTGTGTCTCCAGTAGAGCATGCAATAAATTTATCATAAGTTATAGATTCAAGTAAAGTTAACAGTAATATCAGGGCCATTCGGGTGGACAGTTCCCAGCTGGAAAATCAACTTCATTTCTCGCTGTTTTGAGTGGAGGTTTGTTCGCCCACATAACCCCACACCATGAACTTGGACATCAGAGATACTGTGGCCTGTGGATTTGAAATGCTGGGCCACAGGAAATCCAGGAATGTTGTTTTGTATACTTCTTAGGTACTTAGGTACTGAACCGATCTCCATGGTGAATAAAAACTGAGATCCTGGATCAGTGGTATCAAACCTGAAAGAGTCAAAGATATGAAGGGCATGATTGGTGTCCTTGACATAGGTGGGAAGGCTTTGATGAAAGGAGCTAGATATGCTGAAATGTTTTCAGTAGAGCAGCTGCAGGCCAAGACTATAGGTTGACCTGGGTTGTTGAGTTTGTGTATTTTGGGTAGAAGATAAAAACAGGATGTGACGAGATGCTTAGCTGAAGGTGGTAGTGTGCACATCGCAATCATATCGTCGATCATGGATTTTACTTTCTGTTGATACTCTTGGAGAGGATCGGTGTGGAGAACCTTGTAAAATCTGTTCTCAGGAAGCTGTCTAGTGGCCTCTTGGATGTAAAGTAGGAGTGACCAAACTACAACGGCTCCCCCCTTGTAAGCTGGCTTGATTACCATATCAGCGCATTGGTGGAGGTTCTGTAAAGCCCTTCTCTCAGATTGCGACAGGTTGGTGTATCGGCGTGTAGGTGATCGTTCAAAGTCCAGTGAATTAAAAAACCTGCAACAGCAGTCAATGTAATGATCAATGGAGGAGAATTGACCATCTGGAGGAGTCCATATTGAACTTTGCAAAAGTGTCAGACTCCTCATTTTCTTCATTCACAGTTGCATTGGTAGCTTCATTATGAAAGTGAGCCTTGAGTCGCAGACACCGGTAGTATTTCTCGCAATTGGCCTTAACTTGATATTCATCCACCTTCGTGTTAACGGGGATAAATGTTAAACCTTTGTTTAGGACCGATTCCTTGGCTTCTGTGAGTGTGAGGTCCTCAGGAATAGTCACGGCAATTTTCTTGTCTGGCTGGTGAACATGTGCAGTTGAATCACTGACAGTTGCAAACTCATTGCGAAGTGAAGTGAATTTCCTCTCCTTGACCAGCCTCAAATCGGAATACTGTACAATTGAGAATTCAATTCGGGAATCAACTGTTTAACCTGTGTAGCCTGTTGAGATCTACATGTACATGTACAACTGTAACCCATAACAACCAGGAAAAATGTCTTACTGCTGTTGCACATGTCTCAAACCTCCTGAGGATACCGCAGTTTGAACCCAAAATACTATTATTTTGAAACATGTAGAGCTGTATGCTACGTTCATTACCAGAAATTTGATTTCAGGCTAGAATATTAAGCAATACATTGGGCTAGTTTACCTGTAAAGCTACACTGTATCATCAACTTCTAGAATTTAAAGGTGACAGACTGCAGATGAATTTTGCTTCTTAAGATATCTGAATATGATAACTAATATAATAACTGTTCCCATCAGTAGGATACTGACTTGAAAAATACTTCTCTGGCCCCAAAAGTCTCCAGAGGTTTTGAGAAACAGACACTGGGCCCTTAGTGACAACCCAGTTACAGTATATTCATTAATTTTTTTACATTGAACCATCTACCATAAAGAATTATTGTTTTGTATTCAGCTGACATGACAACCATCAAATAAGAATAATTATTTGAGGAAATTGTTCATCCTTTAGTTTTGATTGCATTAAGTTTTGAATGTAGTTTGAAAAGCATAATCTCTCATTTGCCAATGTACAATGAATCTGGTTTATTGATATAACCTGATCACTGCCTATCAAACAAATTCACAATCTGATTGGCCATGCAACTATATGCATGTACAGTGTACAAAATTGGTGAAAATTGATGAACTTGCAAAGCCATAAGAAGAAGAAGTGGACCACTTTTACCAAATATTTCTTTCATTGTTTTTTTTGTTGACGCTTGCCTTTGGTTTCTGTCAGCTTTCTGTTGTGGTGGTTGGCCAAGACTTTCACCCATTGCTGTTCCTCAGATGATGGAAACCTTTGGATTGGCCTTAATTGTCAAACAGAAAACTAGCACCATTTTCTTTGAACAAATTACCATTACTACCAACATTGCAATGCACATCTCAGAGCCTTAGAAGTAACTGTTTCTATCAGTAAACAGTTTATTTAACTTAGAAGTTCTTTTGTTTTATTGTTACTTCCAAGTTGTTTTTAACTAATGCATTATTACATGTTTATCATTTTTCAGGTTGACTTTAGAACACTTTCAAGTTTTCTGGCCAGGTATGCGCCTTCTTTACAAGCAATCTGGGACAACTTGCATTTAATTTATCTATTAGTGTTATCGAATAGTTGTTAATTTAAATTGATGAATTTGTCAATTTTACACTTATTTTTTTTATTAATTTTTTTTTTTACTTGTTTTTGTCCTAAAGATGGAGCCCCAATTTGGATAAGTTATAGAAGAAACTTCTTGGGCCAGTTTGCTCCTAAGGTATGCATGTATTCTATATTATTTTTCATTTTGCTGACCAGTGTTAATCTGTATCTTTGCAGTATTTTTAATTTGCCTAGCTGTAAAGAGACCAAATATTGAATTAAAATAGCTTTCCTTATCTGCATTGGGTGAAGTGAGAAATCGAGAAGTTCTAAGTGGCTCACTCTAAGCCATTTTTCAAATCATATTTCAAACCACAGTTATGGTACAAAACCCTGTAACATGCAATTTCAGTTTGTTTGTTTTTTCAGAATAAAGTAATTTTCATTATCTGTGCCCTTATTAGGGATCAATGATGGCTTTCTTTTCTACAGAAGGGGGATTTGATGATTTTGTCAAACTCACCCCATGTGATAATAATAAAAAATTGTGTATAGAGTCCATGGTCCAGTCATTTGAAAGCTGATTAACACTAATGCAATTAAAAATTAACCAAGAAATTTGTTTCTCTACCCACAAATGTTGTTCAATGCTGATATTATCCAAAGTTGTAGATTACAGGAAGTCAATCCTGATAATCCAAAAAGCAGCAAAAGAAACTTTTACCCAAAAATTAAAAAGCTGAAACCAAAGTTTATACTAACCCTGGATTAAGTCAATCGGCTTTCGAACAACCGTGCCGTGGAGTTTAAACCTAGGGAACTCTATGTAGATAGCTTCCTAACTTACCTTTCCTAAGGTACACATATATTTGGAACATCTCTTCCACATATATATAAAATTTGGAAGATTTCAATTACTGGTAATTCTCTTTTGTGTAACTCAGCTTGAAGTCAAGGTGAGATTTGTGTTCTGACTTTTGAATTCTGATGACTTTATTTTAGCGGACACGAGAGAAATGTATCGTAAGTAAACCTTAATTGTGTTTTAGGCTACTGTATACAGCACACCATTTGTCTTCTTCCTTACAATGATGATGCAACTGACATTTTAATGGTTGGGATGATGTAATATTTTACTTTGCGCCGAACAGGGCAGATTAACTACCCTTTCTAAAGATGCCAATATTTTTTTTTTCTGATGACTACAGTTGTATCTTTATTCAGGGGGAAATGATGATAATATTTAGTTGCTTCGCTGTGTTTCGGTTTGGTCATTCATTTGTTTGTCTGTGTTTTGTTTTGTTTTTGTTTTGTTTTTGTTTTTGTTTTTGTTTCTGCTTCTGTTTCGATTCCTAATTGTCTACTCACTTTGCACTGTATTGTAAGTGTCAGTAGAATTGTATCAGAAGTAGTATGTAGAATCAGATCGTTTATAGTAGTGTTGGTGTAGTAAGCAGTGCTGTTTTGGTTTAGTAATGTATTGCTGTAAATGTTGGTTACTTAAGAAATTGTAGGGGTGCATGGTCTTTGTTTGAAATCAATGAATTTGTTAAAAAAATAACTTAAATGCATTTATATGTTGAAAATAATAACAATAAATTATTGCTTCCCCCCTTTGCTTTCAATATTTTTGGAGTCATCTCCCATTGTTTTGCTACAGAGATATACACCGTATGTTGTAAGCAATTCAATAGTTTAATTTTTTTCAACAACTGGTTTCCATGGAGTTCATAGAATAGTTCACAAAAAGCCCTGTGATTTTAAAGATAACTATGACAGAATTTTGGTATGGCTTAAGGTTATCATAAGATTGTGATCATCATCACCACCATCAAAACCATCTTCATTTTTGGGTTAGTTTGCAATAAAAATGATGATGCTTAGAACTCAAACATTCTTTTGCAGAGAGGCACCACTGTTGTTGGTAATCCTTGTCCAATATGCCGGCTGAAATCAGAAAAAAACTATACACTGGTTTACACCGTGAGTAAAAGTTGTGGCTGACATTCTTACACAACATGACCTTTCACTGTTATCCTCCTACTTATCCTCTTAAAGTATTTAATGTGAATCTATTAGTTGCAGTTTGGTTGCATCGCAACTTTTGCACATGATATCTAGCAATTACTGAAATTTTTAAACATCTACACAAATTATGCGTAGTGCACTGTATGTTGATTGCAGCTGATTGAAGTTCTCTTTCACTCTTGCGAGTGTGAAAGAAAAAAAAACTACTTTAAGGAGGATGCCAAATTGCTCACTGAAGATAGGAAAAAGACAGAATTTTCAAAGTTGGCAGCCTTGAGAACTCCTTAACTCTTTAATGATTACGAGTGAGAAAGGTAACAATTAAGTCTTAGAAGTGGATTCCAATTTGCCAAGATGCTGAAGACATAAAATACCAGAGGAGAAATTGATGTTTCTCAATTCGAGAGGTCACATTTCAAAATTCTACCATCACAGTGTTGTGAGAGCTATATTATTCATGTTTTTAGGCTGTGAACAGCTAAAATGGTGTTTTGTGTTTTTAAAGTTAAAAGGGAAAATTGTGTGTTTTCTTAACGCTAGGATGTTGGTTTGCTGAGCCAGTTCATCTGCCCCCACACAGGATTGGTGCTCGAGGTGCATAAAACAGGTAACTCTTTCCGGATACTTAAGAAGAGTTGAAATTTAGAAATTTGGAGCAATTCAATGAGTAGCTTCTTACACTGTCAACCTAGGATAAGGCAATGTTCACTCAGGTGTCTGGCTCTGTTAGAGAATCTTCACTCTTGTGTTGGAAGTAATGACTAGTCACCAATGTGGAGGTAACATAAAATTGTTAAAAAGAATAGATATCATTGCCACCTATTTTTCCTTTGAAACCTCCCTGAATGCTACCTTGTTGGTTAAAAAACTTTAAAAACTGTTCAGTCAGCTTTCTGTGGTAAGGACCACAGAAAAATCGTGCGGCGAGTTTTAATGGCTTGCGCGAGGCTCTAAAGAGAGTACTCCACGTGTTGTCCAGACCCATTTTCCTCTAACCCCAGCTACACAGGCCACATTGCCAACACGGTTTTCATCGATGCGCGCTTACTTATTTTGCTGTCTCCACTCCATGAAGTGACTGCTCTATTTTGAATCCCTATTTTTCAGGTGTATGTCGGCGGCAACAGAAACTCCTTATGAAAGCAATCGAAGAGGCGAAAGATAGAGGTTGTTCAGAGCATTTTGTCAGATTAGTCTGAAATGTCAGCCGTCTTCTCCCGCTATATACAACAATTTTGGTATTATCAACAGAGTTGATAAATGTAAATTGACCACCGTACATTCTAAAATTCTATTAGCTTTTAGAATCCCTGTACGGTGGTCAATTTACATTTATCAACTCTGTTGATAATACCAAAATTGTTGTATATTACTTCCCCACCGACGCAGCACCACAGTTTCTTTAGAAACTACCCCCTTTATTCTCCCGCTATAACCCACTCACCCCCACCCCTGTAGGTTAGGGGGAGGAGACGGCTGACATTTCAGACTAAGTGTCAGATCTATTTCCCCCCACCCCCCCACCCCTAAACGTAATACCTGTTCTTTTCCTGGTTAAACTAATCACCATAGAAGTAGTAACCCCTTTGGTGAAAGAGGAAGGGTCTTTTTATCTATTTTTGCCCTTAGCTTTATCAGTATCATATGATTATGAAAACTGACAGAAGCTCTTCGCTTTAGTGTTAGTTACGCAGGGTTTTCATTTTCAAATGAAGTTGCAAGTTCAATTTGAGCAAAGCAGGCGGAGATGTTTAGCAACAGTCATTCGTTGGCGCGTAGTTGCCGGCGACTGAGCCATACATCGCTTGTTGTCGGCCGAAAAGAAAAACCTTGGTTTTACGTGTTATTTGAACGCCGGGCACTAGTTTGTCAAGCACGAAAAGATAACAGATGAGAGGGAAATTGCAGAGATTACTCTCAAGTTCTCTTTATTCATTTTTCGTTCTCTTCTATCTGTTGCAGGCCACGTTCGTAGTTATCAGCAAAATGAAGTTTTACTGATGTAATGATTTATATTGTTTCATATCAGGTCTTCTCCCTTTCACGATTCCTGGTCCCAGAGATCCTCCCCGGCGATTCAAGGCGGCTGGAGTTCCATACAGTGTAAAAAATAAAACGTGAAATAAACTTCAAGAATACGCGCTTTGATAAAAACGGCTTGCTCCTGAAATCTGGAATAGTTTCTATTCCTTGTCGATGGTATAGTGATTGAAACT
>OX419335.1:41063024-41068024 GCA_948470475.1 Galaxea fascicularis | reverse complement strand
TCCGGAGGTCGTGGGTTCGATTCCCACCGAGGTCATAAGAATTTTTTCTTTGCCTCGTGTGGTTCCCTGATACCCTTTACTAGGGCTAACGCCCAGTGAGTTTTTCATGGGTTTGTATTAGCACTTTAATTTACACTTCAGAGTTAATTCTCTGTTCCACCACTTGTATGTGTTTATAGTGCTACGCGGCACAACATATAAACGTGTAAAGCAGTTGACGGTGCAAACCAGGGTTCATTCCTATAACGTACGAGGTGCTTCGAACAATGTTTTTGTACCTAGGCCCCGTACTGAAGCTGCTAAGCAGGCTTTTAACTATAGGGGGACACTCTTGTGGAAGGGCCTAGAAAATGTGTTCAAAGACGAGATAAATCTCAACTCTTTCAAGTTTACCCTGTCTTCGACCCGGGGATTGTCTTGAGGGAGTTGCGGAATAATATACATTTTAGGTTGATTTTTGTGTAATTAAGTATAGGATAGTTTTCTTAATAATATAGATATATTTTTAGTGTTATTGTAGTTTCTTAAAATTTGTTATGGAAACGGCTCAGTGAAAGAGCATTTTTAGTGAAGTGATATTGTGAATAAAGCTCGCTACTACTACTGCTGCTGCTGCTGCTGCTGCTGCTGCTACTACTACTACTACTACTACTACGCAGTGATTATTTATTATTCAATCTTCACTTTACCCCAACTCTGCAGGCTGCATTTGCCATTTAACACCTAGTCTGCAGTGCAGTGTACATTTCACTTATGTCTACAGTCTGTAGTCCTCAGTCCGCAGTCCTCAGTCTTCGTTTCATACTAGACTGTTTTTCCTCCTCATTGGAAAATGACCGAAGCGAAAAATGATTTTGTCGTGAGTAAATTGATCTTGCCTTCTCGAAAATGATTTGGCCGCGAGGTAAATTTATTTTGCCGCGACGAAAATGACTTTGCCGTGACAGTACGTTCGTCCAAATCAAACAAAGGGGATGGTAGGTGGTGAAAAGTCCGCTCACGTAAAGCCGGGAGAACGCGAGGGAATGAAGAAATCCACCTTAACCCTTTAACCCTAATATAAGGGTTCTCCTCCCTTTGACGAGTAAAATCGTCTGGCGTTAGCCAGAGTAAAATCTATAAAGTCACTCTTAGGGAGGAAAGGGTTAAGGGAGATAGTTTTTTAACCCTTAAACCCCTGAGGGGTCTCCCTTTGACGAGTAAAATCGTCTGGAGTTAGCCAGAGTAAAATCGTCTGGCGTTAGCCAGAGTAAAATCTATTAAGTCACTCTTAGGTCAGAAAGGGTTAACCTGCTACGCAGGCTTGGCGCGGTCTGGGGGACACCTCTAGAATGGCTTTTGTAAACTATGCTGCGACATCAGTGTATGACAAGACAGTACCCCTTCGGAATTAAAAAAAAAAACTTGTAGGGGATTGAAACAGTTTACTGCCGTTTATAAACCCAGAGTTCTGTTAGACACTCAAAATAATATTCAACCATCGTTGTAAAGAAAATGAAATGAAGAATGATCCTCGCAGTTGCGAATGCGATTTATGCAATTGAGTAAACAAGCTTAAAAAACAATTCGGGCCCTCAACCCCAATAAGTCCTGGTTTTTTTCATTTCAGGTTTCTTTACGCAGTTGCTTTAATCGTGTTCACAACTGCGAGGATCATTCCTCATTTCATTTCATTTCTGAAGTTCATATGTATTTCATATGCATTATGCATACGTTGTAAAAAATTGTAAACCAGTGATTTACTGAACTCTGAATGGCGTTAACTGTTTTCACGCCACGGTTGAATCGTGCCTTTTAGAATGGTATGCAACTCAAGACATAAATACTCCGCATAATGCATCTCTTTAATAATCTCTTTTAAATTATTTCTATCGTCTACAAAAGCAGTTTATAGCAATGGAAATGCGTCCATGTTAACTTTAGTTCAACGCGAATTAACGTTCCTGGTATTCTAATAGTTTATTTCAGTTATTTCACTCGAAAAAGCACTTCTGGTGCAGCGGGACACTTACGAAGAATAATGCCAACGACTGATTTGCATCGTAGACATGTATGCAAAGTGATTTTTGGCGTCAAATCAAGAATAGACCCACGCCCCTTCTGACTCGGTCGTGTACCAAATTATACTTACTTCTTCGTAAGTTTTGAAGCCTATAGAAAGCCAACATTTGGCAAAAAAAAAAAAAAAAACCATACACAAAAGAGGGCGCAATGCTTTTCAAACAGGTGCAAAGATATGTTATTGGTCATCCAATTTATGCTTCCCTCTTCATGTGGAATCTTTGCATTTTCATCTGGATTTTGTGCAACACATCACAATTTGACCCTTAAAGAGTCATAAACCTACCAAAGCTAAAAGCGAACAACCGTGGGCAGTTCCATTACATCTTCATGATATGAAGTATTCATAACTTTTTTAAGCATTACAGTATGTACATTAATAAAACCATCAAATTTAAAGTGCCACAAATAGCGTTAACACTATTTTTTGAATACATCGCTGGTCTACATCAAATAATACTGACAGAAACTGCATAAAATTACTAAATAGACGAACGACCTATGATAAGTGTCATCAAAATCACTTTAAAGTAGAGAAAGACAGGAGGAGAAAACTGAGTATAATTAGCAATTATTGAATTCGGCTTTTGTAGAATATGAAGAATTCTGCAGGTCGAGGAGGGTGTTCATTCAAAATATTTTCAATATTTTCTTCGTTCAAACTTCTAAACCTACTCGCAGCCATTTTTACGATTCAACAATTTGCAGCGGGCTGCACTTTTGATGTCATTTTGACGTCATCGGTTCAATAATCTGCAGCGGGCTGCACTTTTGACGTCATTGATTCAATATGACGAAGTTTCTTTCCAAATTTGGTGAACAGCAGCTGGTTATGGTGAATTATGCGTGTGGTTTTAACTAATCAGAAATGGGGAAAATTTTGAATGAATAACAATCGGTATTATGAGTCTTTTGATGTGGAGAGAGATGACGATGATGACAAATGAAAAGAAAAGAAAATGAGAAATGCCATTAACATCTCTCCAATTTTCACCTCCGTGCTGTTTCTCTACTGAAAAATGAGGCTACAAACATTAAAATTTTGCATCGCTTTAATTTTTGGATTTTGATAAAAACCCGATATTTACTGGATACACCTCAGTGGATCCTCACATTACCACCCCCTCGTCAATACAACGACCCCATCGTTACAGTCGCACATGCTTCAGGTCAAACACAACTTGTGCTACCATTATCTGGTGGTTTTCAATTCACACGACCGATATGCCGCCGAAATGGGCCTTATTACCATGGACTTTTGCGAGAGTTCCACTGTGATGGTATCGTCATGGAGATTTTGCTGTGTGTTCGTCGATTAACCGCACAAAATCTTTCCCAAAGTACTAATTGACAATTAGACCCATGGGCCTTAAGAGCGGAGGGTCTAATTGTTTTAGTATCACCCAACTAGTCGGACAGAAAAGGCAATAATGAAGTTAGCAAATGCAACTTAAAATAATACTTATTTGGGAATAAAACGAAAGAAAGCGTCACGCTCGATTGCTACTAGTAGCGTAGCCAATCAAAATGTAGGATTTGCATTAGTCCCCTAATATGTTTCAGTATAACCCAACTAGTGGACTAATGTAAATCCTGCATTTTGATTGGCTACGCTACTAGTAGCAATCGAGCGTGACACTTTCTTTCGTTTTATTCCCAAATAAATATTTCTGTTTGACCAGTTGGAACAAAACAATTAGACCCTTCGCCCTCAAGGGTCACGTTAAAAAGCACACTTTAAAAAGCAACAAGAAATAGTGAGTGATTTCTCCAAGGCAAGATGAGACAAAGTCAGTTTTAACTATTTTTCCTTCTACCACTGCATTAAAATTGTTCCCATTTTCAACTGACAATACAAAATGAAGCTTGGAAATGAAACTTAAACAAGAACCATGAATTTAACCACTGTTTGAACGTTTCTATCGATACAACTCAAAACATTCTGCCGATTCAAAATGACTCTACAACTTAGTGACAAAATGTTCTTTCAGAGTTGCTTGCAGCCATCACTCACCATTAACCCAGTTTTCAAGGACTTCTGCGACATCCGATCTTCCAAAATCATCCTCCTCCAACAACTCGATCAGCCTTCCAACAGTTGCTTCGCGACGAGATGACCACGTCAACAAAATCTCATTCGTGGGGTCTTGCATCTGCCCCATGTACTCGATTTCGTCTCTGTTGAATCCGGTTTTCTCTGCCAGCATTCTGAAGTCGTCCGGTCGTACATTTCGCTTGACATTCAACATCACACAGACACGTGAGTACACCTTCAGTGGTATGTCTTTTACTTTTACTGAACGCCGACGTGGCTGCGTGCTGCCGGTGAGTGACCTCTGAGTCACAACCTGCTCTACTGTACTGACGATAACTTGAGAGATACCCTGAACGTATAAAATTACTGTAAATAAATTTCGTCTGAGGAATCACAAATTACATATTGAAAACAGGTAGACATGCAACACCAAGACCCCAATACATAGAAGAATCTGTCCTTTCTGCCACTCCAATGAAAGATGAAATTTAAGACATGTGCTATTTTCTTGTATTTGTATCAGTGATAAGATTCACTTAGAACTTAACAACATTAATCAATTCAAAGTATCCTTTTTTCAATGATCATAATTCCAAAATAATATTCCTTTTTACTCGTGGATATGCTTTTAGCATCCACGAGTGATAGTGGCGTTTCGTATGCAAATGATCACTCACACCAGTGTAACCGGAAGTGAACTAATTAGCCAATCCCACGCCACTAGCTAGGAAGGTCGTAAAGGCCCTAGAAAACGAGGACACATTGTTGCCGACACAAATGTTTCCCCGTTTGCCCGCGCGCGCAACATTTCTACACGTACCATTCACGATGGCACTTCAAATATAACAGCTTCGAGGAAAAGTATCTAGTAGAATTTTCCGTAAGCCATAAAACGCGTTTTTTT
>OX419335.1:41018024-41055524 GCA_948470475.1 Galaxea fascicularis | reverse complement strand
CATCAGAATGCTGGAAATTGCATTTCTGAGGACTAAAACTTCCAAAATTTTCCAGGGAAGGATACCTCTGGACCCCCCTGCAGGGCCGCCGCCTTTAATATGCGGTATCTTTCATCAAACCCCCTTATGTAAAAAGCTGGATCCCCCCAGATCATGCTACACATTAGGCTTGATTTCTGCCGCTCTCTCGTGTCTGGTCTACCCTCCCCTTTCACACTTTGTAACTCACTCAAATATTTTTGTCACTTAATCTTAATTACTTATGTATGTTTTACCTAGTTGTTATAAAGTCCAATGGTTTTTCAAATAATTATTATTGTGTAACTGACGATGATGTTGGCTACATCGAAACATGTCTTTAAAATTAAAAATGTCGTAATCTTCTTAAAAATCACGATTTGCTTTCTGCTGTCTCGACCTTTTGGTTCTATTAATTATTGAGTAACTATTTTACATGTACTATTAAAATAGTACATGTAAAAAAGAAAAGCAGAAAAAATGAAAAGGAAAAGAAAATTCCCACATATTTTGAGACATTTATGTTAGACAGTTGACGTACTGCATGGTAATAATTATTTCTGATTAGAAACATACCTTTCCAATTGATTTTAGACCAATGAGCACAGCCTCAACAAAGCATGACAAACATGTGGACAGTCTGGTCTGGCCTGGTCTGGTCTGGTTCTGTGCAACCCCTGCATCATTTGGCCTAAGCCTCAATACAATATTCAATGATCTTCCAACAATGACCAAAAAGAAGGCATATATGACATGGTAGCTATCTGTTGAGAAACATGTAAATATCAAAATAAGTAAAACTGTCCAAAGATCAGCCACAGAAATGTACAATGACTGCACAAAAAGCTGGCTTAAATGAGGGTCCAAAATAGGTTTGGCGGGATGCGGGATACGAAAAATTTTAGGGGCGGGGTACGGGATGAAACTTCCCTGGCGAGACCGGGATGCTTGTATTTTCGCAGGCAGGATGTGGGATGTTTAAAAAATTAATGGCGGGATGCGGGATGGAACACGTGAAAAAAGACCTTCAAAAACGGCCATAACTAAACCTCTTTCAGCAAGATCTCTGTTGATAAAGGAAGTTTTATTTTGGTACATGGTGTTCAGTGGCGATCTGTTTACACTAAAATAAATACTTTATGATGCATCTGTCATTACGCGGAGTGCGATTGGTTGGTGCTGGGACCCAATTTGACCCCAATTTGGATCAATTTGCGTGTACATCTATGTTCGTGTTCGTCCATTTCCGGTGATCTAGGAAATCAAGGCACATAGATACTGATATGACTGATACCTTGTTTTACAATGTGAAATGAGTCAGGCTGTAGGACTCTCTTAAAACAGCTTGCATTTTTTTACTTTTTTAAAGATCAGTTTAACTCTTAAAATCTTTCAGTTGTTTAAAGTTGAAAGTAGGGTATTTATTATACTGCACGAACAGAATCTTGTTGGTTTGTCTTAGTGAAAACAAGACAGCATGCATCAAATAGACCAAATAATTACTATCTGCTTGTTAGACCATCGCTCAAAGATCGGCAATATGAAACGCATGTCACAATAAAACAACAGATAGGAGATAGCACAAAGAGCACGCTATTTCATTAATATATATATTATTTAGAATTATCTCCACGGTTTGACTAGTTTACTTTATAGATTATAGAGGTCGGGTCGAGGTCGTTTCTGGGCATGATGACGACACCGCCAGTAGTCTCGGGCTCATCGGAGGCAGAAAAGGAAGAAGGCAATGTTATAAGTTGCGAAGCAATTTCTTATGAAAAGACTGAAAAGGGCACAAGTGGAAATAATTACGTCTGGAGGGAAAAATTCCATGCTGTTTTACCTAAAGGCAAGAAAACTGTGAAGAAGATTCAGGAAACAGTGAGGTAAGTTACGATCATTTCTTTGTTCAGCTGTGTTTAAAACTGTTAAATCAATTTAAAAGAAAAACATTGAAGCATTTTTGGTTTCCTTTTTTATTGTTATGTCCAGTGTAGATCAGTAAAAAATCTAAAATCTGAATTGCCATTGAGCTAATCAGTCACAGTTAGTTAAAATGGGTATAAAATTGACTTTCTCATTTACTATAACGATGAATACTTACGGAGTTTTATGGCGGGATCGGGATGGAGGCTGTCAATATGGCAGGATGGCGGGATAACGCCGAAAAGGGTGGCGGGATGTGGGATTGCAAAACCCTATTTTGGACCCTCTTAATTTAATATTTTGATACTGATCTATGGGTTCAATGGATGGTGTAAACCTGGTATTTTGATTTGTCTAGTGGAGTTTATCATTAATAAAAGTACAGATGCAGGAATGAAGTCATGAGTTGTAGAAAATAGAAAAACAAATAGATTTGTCAGCACGTGTGTATGCAGGTGTACGCTGATAACACACGGATAACATCAAAACACTGAAAGATGGTACTGATCAATCATGACATTCTCAATGTCTATACCACATTTTGATGCCCTCAATGAGTCATAAGTGAGACTCCACTTACTAAATACAGTCACACTATTAAACCTTTCTTTTTTTTTGGGAGGGGGGGGGGGGGGTAGTGATTTTTTAGATTAAAAATGTACCTTTCCCCAAAAGTGTGTGTACCCAAAATTTTCCCCTCCCACCCTCTCCAGAGAATGTTCGAGCTCTTACTGTAAAATAGCATATAGCAAGCTTTTGTGCCCGCTTAAGAGCATTATCATGTGCGCGTGACATGATTGAGAGCTGTTTGAAGACCCTATGCATAAATGGCTGCCTTGTAATTTTGAAAATTTTAAAATGTCTGCAACTTACAAAAGAAGTGAATACCAGGAAAGAACTTGTCAAAATGAGTCCTTGTGTGTAGTTTCAAGGTCACATTCTCATTTGACAAGAAGTTATAAGCATTTGAATTCTGGCTAAAACATGAAAGCAAGGCTAGTTGGTCTAGGTTATCATCTCCCATACAAATTTCTTAAATTTGAATGAGCCATAACTTTGCAGCTGTTACACAAAAAACGTTGAAACTTCCCAAGATCACAGATTTTGTAGTGCCTGGTAATCAGGTAACATTCTTATTTTTAAAAATTTAACCAGGCCAAAAACGGCAGGGCGGCCATTTATGCATAGGGTGTATGTGTTGTTTTTTTTCTAATTTGTGTGATAAATTTACTTCTAGAACTAAATGCTAGTAATTAATGTATGGCAATATTTTCTTGAATTGTTTTTCATCACCCTCTCTGTGTGGTTTGATAATTTTGCTTCTTTTGGGGAGATTTTCCCTTCGCATTTTCTTCTCTTTCAAATCTCTCCTCACCCAAAAATTGTACATGGTATTCTTCTGTATTTAAAAATACACCCCACCCCCATCCCCTATTTCCCTTGGTTTCGAAAATTTTACCCTGCTGCCCCCCAACTCTAAACACAGGCCCCTAAGCCATGAATAATGAACATGTACAGCTGTACATCTATATGTCATCTACATCTACATGGTTTCAGCACTTGGCAAACTCTACGTTGACTTATGCGTGTGGCCTCATACTGCATAAGCCTTTTTTGGGATATCACGCCAAGCCGGCCACTCGCTGAATGGATCAGAAGATTCATTTCATTTCATTTATTGTTTTTTTCATACAATACCAAGTGAAACATAAGTTTGGCCAAAGCCAGAGGCTTGAATGGCTTCTGCTCAGAGACAAAGACTATTTTACAAAGAACAATAGACTAAGCTAAATAAAAAAAGATAGGTACTAGTAGACCAATAGAAATGCAGAACTAATGACAATAATCCAGGTATAATTCAGAAGTTCAGTATAATATTCACTATTGGTAGCTCAAAGATTTAATTCAGGCTTAAGAAGTACGATTTAAGCCTCTTACATTAGGGGTGGTCACAGCCAGGGTTCGTTATGTCCCTAACATCCCACATAATCAGTTATGAAGAGTTGTGAGACAGGACCTCCAGCTTATCATCCTTATTCGAGAAGACTAAAAAGTCTAACCATTTGCAGATGTCACTGTAAAGAAAGCACTTCTTCCTCAGTTATTTAAAGACCCTGAGTGTTGGTCTGGCTGGGGTTTGAACCCACCACCTCCTGCACGTTAGTCCGGCACCCTATCAAGTGAGCTAACTGGTCAGTGGCCTGAACAGTCCCTTACGGAACGCAATGACTTGACCAAATTCGGTGTTGGATGGTTATCGAACTATAATTCTTCGAATTAAATTTGCTGACAACAGTTTAAAATCATTCTGGAACTAAGAAAACATACATTTAAAAACAACTTTGCTGTAAAAATAAATTTCGCTTGATTGCGACTGCAATTAATAGTTTGGATGTCACCAAATATGTAACATTTTTGAAGCGATGTGACGAGTTGTTTTCTTGTTATGCAATCTTATAGCCTCGGGAATCCATTCAATACTGAAAGGAATTAAACGCTCGTTAAAAAGGAAAGAAGGAAACGATAGGGAAAGTTCAAAACGGTTGCTAGATTCAAAACAGATGACATTTTAGCTTAAGCTTCATACCAGTAGTTGCTCTCCCAGTCCCGAATCCATCGCGGCAACAGCAAACTAGTACGATTACTACTAACAATAATCGTATCTATAACAAAATTATCGATTCTCATTGGTTCTGCGCGTGCCTATTTGTCATGTAATTGGCATGCAATCATGTGGGTGTCTAAGTACAGGTATCCAATTACAACTTTTTGTAATTGAATACCTGTAATTGGACACCTACACTATTCGCACATCAATTACGTGCTTATTAATGGCTTCCTCCATAATGTTTTTTGCACCAGGACTGGTTTGATGACAACAATGAGCAACTTTAACAGCTCATTGATGAGAAGAGGAAAGCACTTGTCACCTTGAAAAATGACCAGCAATCAGCCTCAACGAGGGAACAATATTGTGTATGCGAAGCAGTAGTGCGGAAGACCACACGTCATTTGAAGAAAAAATGGTGGAAGGAAAAGGTGCAAGAAATCCAACTATCAGCTGATAGAAACAATATACGTGGCTTCTTTTCTGCAGCTAATGCCATTTGTGGTCCATCCAGTCATGGTCAAGCACCTCTCAAGAGTAAAGATGGCTCAGCTATTCTAAGGAGTAGTGAAGACATCAAGTCTAGATGGAGGGAGCACTTTGATGATCTCCTGAACCAGTCTGTTACTTTTGTTATCAACTGTATACCAAGGCAGCCTGTTGATAACTCTCTTTCCAAAGAACCAACAATTGAGGAGCTTGAAGAAGCCATCAAAACCATGAAAAACAACAAGGCAGCTGGAACTGATGGTATAACTGCAGAGATCTTCAAAAATGGTGGTGTTAAGCTTCAGGCCCAACTATAACAACTCCTTGTGAATATCTGGAAAACTGAAGAGTTGCCTGCAGATCTTAGAGATTCAACCATTGTCACCATCTACAAGAGAAGGGGTGATAAATCAGAATGTGGAAACTAACGTGGCATCTCTTTGCTTTCAACTGCAGGAAAGGTTTTTGCCCGTATCATGAATAATCGTCTTTGGCCTTTACAGACTGTAGCTGAGAAGATTCTTCCAGAGACTCAATCTGGTTTTAGACCATCCCGTGGAACAATTGACATGATATTTACACTTCGTCAGTTGCAGGAGAAATGTTGTGAACAACATCAGCCTTTGTATATGGCCTGATCCTGAGCTGCTCTGTAACACTTATTCATTTTCAGGGAGAGCGCTTTCCTTGCTCCTTTGAATCATTGACCTCACCAAGGCATTTGTTTCAGTGTCCACAGAACTCCTTTGGGATATTCTGTCCAAATATGGATGCCCAGCCAAGTACATCCGCGTCCTAAGACTACTCCATGATGACATGTGCGCCAAAGTCAAGATCGGCAATGAACAAAGCGATCCATTTCAAGATAATCTGGCGTGAAGCAGGGATGTGTGATTGCTCCGATGTTGTTCTCTATATTCATTTCAGCAATTACTCACATCATCAAAGATGACCTGCCTCAAGGTATTGAAATTGTGTACAGGACAGATGGTGGAATCTTCCACTTGGCTTGTCTTAAATCAGCAAGGAAGACATCTGCAGGTTCCCTTACTGAGTTCCAGTATGCAGATGATAATTGTGTTGCAGCTCTGTCCGAGCACCACTTGCAACAGATCCTGACTGCCTTCAATCTTGCATATATGAAGCTTGGGCTTTCTGTTAACACCAAGAAGACACAACTTATTTACCAACCTCCACCAGCCATGGCAATCCTTTCACAGGCATCAATAATTATTGTACTTGGTGAAATAGTTCTGGAAAATGTTGATCACTTCCCATATCTTGGAAGTCACCTTTCCTCCAGTGTTGACCTGGATGATGAGATCCAGCATCATCTGAAATGTGCTGGGGCAGCCTTTGGACGTCTTAAGAAGAGAGTGTTTCTAGGCCATGACATTCGTACACAAAAATTCTTGTGTACAAAGCAGTAGTACTTCCAACCCTCCTGTATGCCTCGGAAACATGGACAACATACCGAAGACATCTGAAAACATTAAAGTACCGGTAGTTTCATCGGCACTGCCTTGGAAGCATTTTAAAGACAAGCTAGGATGACAGACAAACCAATGTCAGCGTACTTAAGGACCCAAGTGTACCCAGCATAGAGGCTCTTATCATCAAGAGTCAACTCAGGTGGAGTGGCCATGTTGTCCGAATGTCAGAAGAGCGACTTCCAAAACAGGTCTTCTACTCACAACTTAAAGAAGGATCGAAGAAAAGGGGTGGTCAGAAAAAGAGGTACTAAGACACTCTGAAAGCCAATTTGAAGAAGTGCAACACTGATATCAGAACCTGGGAAACTGATGCAATGAACAGAGATTTTTGACGTGCAACCACACATGAGGGGGCAGTGTTCTTTGAAACAAGCAGGTGTGCAGAATTACATGTAGAGGAGAAGAGGCGCTTGAGAAAGGAGAGACTATAAGAAGCCAGAAATGATATCCCGTCGCCATCTGGAACTACTTGTCCTCACTGCCACAGAACATTCAAGGCCAAAATCGGTCTCGTAAGTCATCTTAGAGTCCACAAGCAGAGTAATTAATTGATTTGAAGACCATCATCCTCGTCTCGAGGTATAGCCACGACGACGAATGTTTTTCTCTGTTTGTAGGACTCTTGGAACATACCACTGACTTTTGTACTCGAAGGAGGTTTTCAAAATCTTCTTAATCTCGAAATTTGTTTTTGATACAATTAATTAGTGATTGGACTTCGTGTCGTACAATTCAGAGAGTAATCGTGCTCGTAATTTGAAATCGGACTCGCGCTGCGCGCTCGTCTGATTTTGAAATTACTTGCTCGATTACTCACTGAATTGTACTCCACTCGGTCCAATTACTATTACTAATTATTGACAAATTATTCACGACGCTTGGCCACACCAAGCACACATGGGCAAGCGCACAGATAAAACCCTAGATTTTTCTCCGTTCATCTTTAAAAATAATTAACACATTATGACTAAAAACTCGTTGCATAGACAACATTCAGTTGTACCTTGCTGAAGAACTGTTTACCTGATCACGCTTGAGAATTTCCGATTTGCAAACAAGGCGTCAAAACAAAAACGTCTACTGATAGCTGACTTCTCAATCTGTTTCATGCTGTCTCGCGAATCGAGTAAAACTCGAGTTGTTTTCGGCCTCACTTCGTGAGATTGCCGGCTCGGAAAGCTTCACGTCACGTCACGGGAGTTGTTCATGCACGCAATAGCAATTGGTTCAAACCGATCTCGTGTGACCAATCAGTGAAAGCTGGGTACGAGGGAATCCCCAGAACTCAACCAAAACTGAACCAAAACCGCGGATGGAAGATCAAGATTATTTTTACTGGCTACCTAATTATATATATTCTGTAAATATCAAACATTTGTGTTTTTATTAAGCGGTTACCGTATACCTTCAGATCGGAAATTTGGGTCCAGAAACTGAGGAACAAATTAAATTAGCGAAAGATAAAATTCTCTTTGACTTGTAGCTTTGTAAAGGTACCCTGGATGTCAGAGAGCGCCAAGTCAGTCGCCCCTAACGAGAAAAGCTTTAAAGCAAGACACCCCTGAAGGTATGCGGTAACCTTAGGGCCAGCTTAGGGAGCAGGGTTGGCGCACTGGTGAGAGCGCTCGCCTTCCCCCAGTGTGTCCCGGGTTCGATTCTCGGGCTCGGCGTCATAACTGGAGTGAGTTTGTTGGTTCTGTACTCTGCTCCGAGAGGTTTTTCTCCGGGTACTCCGGTTTTCCCCTCTCTCCAAAAACCAACATTTCATTTGATTTCATTTGATTTAGTTTGATTTTAAAGGGCCACTAGGAATAAAGCACTCGCGCCACCAGGAATAAAGCACTCGCGCTTGATTTATACCTCGCTCATACGGAAGCCTCCAAGCATTGCACAGGCCAACGCCAAAGCCAATCACAGCAAGCTTAAGTAACTTGGAAAGAAAAGTAAACTTGTCAGCGCTACCCTGGACTCTTTCATACTGAACGATCTGCTGTCTCCGCGAAGCGATTGACGTTTCTGATGAACTGCCTGTGAGCCCATTCAGGGTAGGCTTTTCAGCTCCCCGCAATAATTCTCTCCCTGAGGAAAAGAATAGACATGGGGTGAAATACTTAACAGTAGTCCTAAGACACTGATGACTCTGTGGCTCTCAAAATGAAATGAATTAAGTTGAAAACACGTTACCTAATTTTTCTGCTGCCATGATTGACTGGAGCTCACAGTACAAGACAACTAGAACGAGACCAGGAGAAAAAATATTGCTGTAGTATCTTTACGCTCGCTCCTCTGTTTTGTGTAGTTGTCTCGCCTCGAGCCAACGTGTTAGCAAATCAAAATGCTCGTTCAGTACGATCGTCATGTGTGATAGAATATTTAATAGTCTGTCACGTGACGTGCCATGTCGCCTTTGCAGAAGCAATGGAGGGGGTACTACGTGGTGTAAGCTCACACAAAATGTCCCGAACCTTTACTTGACTTGTTCCTTGTTCCTATGTACCAAAGCTCGCACAAAACGTCCCGAACCTTTCCTTAAGTTGCTCTGTGTACCATGTTTCAGGTCTGTAACCTCGTTACCCTTGTACCTTTGTAACCTTGTTACTTCTGTACCCTTGTACCCTTGTTACTTTTGTACCCTTGTTACTTTTGTACCCTTGTTACTTCTGTAACCTCGTTACTTCTGTAACCTCGTTACTTCTGTACCCTTGTTACTTCTGTACCCTTGTTACTCCTGTACCCTTGTTACTTCTGTACCCTTGTTACTTCTGTAACCTCGTTACTTCTGTACCCTTGTTACTTCTTTAGGTATCGGGGATTATTTTTGCACAGAACTTTAGTTCGATAGTTGATCTTTAAGAAACGTACGGCGGGTCCAGGCGGGCCCCGCCATTTTAACGATGGAAATCTGCCTTGATGTTTGGGCTTTTTCGTAATTTGTCACATATTCTCCTCAATTTCACGGCATTTCGCGTAAGTTCATGGTGTGATTCCTGTAGAAGTTTTATTACTATAAGAGTATAATTTGTTGACCCCAGTTTGTTGTATTATGTTGTAATGCTTTCCTGCTATTTGTTTTTAGTGTTCATGTGATCCCGTTCTTCGGCATGTCCTCAAAGCGGCCTTTTGGTTCTCCAAGTGGAGGCACTCGCAACAAACCGCCAAAGAAATGCACATATACACTGTTTGCAGATAATCCATACAGGGATGCTTTGACCTAGAAAAATCAACGGTAACAATATTTTGACATAAATTTTGACAGGCTACTGGATGGTTTTACTAGCTCTTAAAACTTGCAAGTTGCAATGTCATGAAATACCCTGATTTGGCCAATGCTGTTCAAAATTTCATGGCACGAACAGAGGCGTGCTGTAGCCTGCCTTGTTGGATAAGTGGATGGATAAAATTAGTTTAGTTAGTTCTTGGGCAATGTAGCCAACTTGTTTGAATCCAAGTCCATAGTCAACAAAAACACTAATGGCATTTGCATCAAACATATTGTCTGGTTTAATTTGTCTGCAACCCCCATAACCTTAAATGGGAGGGTATGTAGTACTAAGGCCTCCTGAGTCTCTCCTGTCTGACTCAGGGTCTCCCTCATTATCACTGTCTCCCGTACTTTGTTCACTTAAGCAATCAACCCCACACGAGGAAATGTAAACAGATTCAACAGTTCTATTGTCTTGTATTTTTCATTTTCATCTCAAGAAAGCATGATGCAGTCAAGGTTAACTGGAGAAGTCCAGATTTCATTGAATGCTCCGAAAATAGCCTTTTGTAGAACCCCATTCTGTCTGGCTGATTTCGCCTTCCTCCGCTCAATAGTCAAAAATGGAAAACATGGAACAGTCCATAACAATGTTCCTTGTTCCACATCAATGACCTATTAGGCACAATGGGAGGTGCTGTTGTGTCAGTTTTTGGCAAAATAATGAATATAAAATGTAGCTACAGTAACATTAAAATTATTACTTGATCACCATTTTGGTGACAACAACACTTTGGTCCATTGAATAATTTTCAACAATTTACCAGTTATATTCATGCCCATATGCATAAACCTACAATAAAAAATAACCTTATTTACTTCCATGCGCAGTCTCCGCGAAAAAAAAAAAAATTTCTGGCACCTAAGCCAGTTTATGCATTTACACCCCCAGTACATTTAATAGATAAACTGAGTTTTTATTTTCAACATTTTGTTCACCTGGAATTTAAGTATGTGATAGCCAGGTCAACAAATTTAATATGGGGTTACAGCCTTACTAATTTCAGGAATAATGAGTTTGCCAAATACATGCCCACAAATATTATTGTGCGGACACTCGAACCAAGAACACCCAGCGGTTTTTTTCTGCGATTTTGAATGACTGTCCAATCAGAGTTCGTCTGTGAGACAAAGACAGTGGTCCTTTTTTAGGCGACATCCAATCAGCGGTTTGGCGGCTGGCGGGAATCTGTTCTTTTGATACCACGGTAATGCGCTCAAAATGGCATACGCACCTGTGTATCATGCTGGTGAGTTTTCTGATTTGTATTCACCTGGAAATGACTGTTTTATTGATATAGTTTTCTTCATATGCTTCCTGCCCAAAGGTGAATGCAAACTTCGTCTCAAGCAACAGCACAGAATTTACGATAACGGAAAAGCTCTCCCACAGGTTTATAGGGAAAGAGTGCTTGACCTGCATCACCAAGGACTTTCCCAGAGACAAATTTTGCAGGATATGCGAATTAGCGTTGGCTATGTAAATAAAGTTGTTCAATTCTACAAACATAGCAACTCGTCGCTGACTGCGCCCAGAAAAACACCGGTTTGTTATAAATTTACAGCAGATGTTATAGAATACGTGGAGTCTGAGAAATTATGCAAACCTAGTGTATACACAACTGAAATTCAACAGGGTTTGTTACTAGATGGGATTTCTCCCCCTGGCCTTGTACCATCACAGTCTGCAATAAAAAAGTGCATTCGAGAAGACTGTAAAATGACAAAGAAAAAAATTTCTCAAGTTCCCACTGAGTCATTGTCACAGACAAATACCGAATACACCGATCATTTTCTTGATCAAGTTGGACAGCGCAACTATACTAAACTTCATTTTTTTTATGAGAGCAGTGTTAGTGTGACCTCAGGAAACCGCATATATGGCAACTCCTTTATCGGTGAACCTGCAATAGAGTTCCAACGCTACACCTCGAATGCAAATTATACACTCAATTTACTTCATTCCATACACGGAGTGGATTACTTTGACGTATTGAGAGGCCCTTCCAATGGCATGGACCTGTTAAATTTTTTCAGTGAAGCTCTTTCCATAAACAGAGTAGATGGATCAACAATTCTTGAGAACGGCAAAGTAGTTATTATGGACAATTGTGGGTTCCACCTCAGACATTTTGTAGAGCCGTTGTTATGAGACATTCTACAAGAACATGGTGTTGATTTGCTTTACCAGCCTGCTTACCCGCTACACCTAAATACTTGCGAATTTTGTTTTCACCAAATAAAGTGCTACCTAAAAGAGAATTCATCCTTGACCGCCAATGAAACTGAAATAGCGATTGGTGAAGGTGTATCAAAAATAAGTGCAGCAAATTCATTTGCATACTTTCGAAAATGCGGCTACATCAGATTGGCAGCAGTGTTGTATTTTTGGCTCACCTGCGTGGGAACAAACTGTAAACATCTTCGTTTGAACGAGGAAATTATCGAGCAGTATTTAAGTAAAATGCAGTCACAATGTTCATCTAATGGAACTTTATTTTTCAGCGCCCATTGTAGAATCATTAAATCTCTCTCCAAAGCAGCACGCTCCAAGTATTTTGCAGGATTCTGCTTTCTCAGTCTTGGGCGCATTATTGCAATGAAACTAGATTTTGCTTGCTGGTGGGAAGCATTGAACACATCACACTTGTTTGTAGCTTTCGCATACTTTTGTTCAAGTTCTTTTAGGTCACGCTGTAAGGTACGACTATCGTTCGACATTTCTGGGTGCTTATCCTTTAGCTTACAAAAGTTCACATAGTTGTATGGGCTTTTGTTGCACTTTGCTATGTTGTGGCCAGATGTATAGACCACTTTCATGATGGCCGCCGATAATATTATTCTTTTGTATCTATGTTAATTAGACTTACTGGCCTCATTTTAGTGCAAAAATTATTTGGATTTTGCACATAGCAGCGAGGTTAGAAAGGCTTATCAGCATTAAAACAAAAGAATATTTTATTTCGCCGCCATTATGAAAGAGGTCTATGACATATCGCACATACTTTCATGCACCTCTCGTGAGCTTTCGGTAAATTGTCCAGGGCTTTTTTTTTTCCCTTGCAAATGACTTTTGGCACTCTCAAGCTGTACTTCTAGTAGTTTGAGATTTTCTGACAGTTCTTAAGAACTCTTTGGTCCAAAGGGCTTTGGTTTGGAGCGATCGCTAAACCAATGTTGTCTGCGGCGGTTTCAGGTACATACGGCTGGGGAATTTCTCTAACAAGTTCTTCAGTGCTTGCCCTTGGTGTAATATCCAGTCGTTTTGGCTCAAGTCATGTGGGCTGTTGATGATTTTGTGCTTTGATATTATTTAGCTCAGCCTCCAGTATACGTCTTTCTGCCAGTAATAGCTTACAAGGAGATGGGAAGAATGAGTCCAAATCCTCTGTTTTCAAGTAAACTAGTGACCTTCTTGAGCGGAAACCTCTTGTTTCAAACTGAGGTGAAAGTCGTTCCAATTTCATGCTTGGGGATAGTGATTTTAGCCACATGTATACCTCTGATGTTTTCGCCATCGCTACCGAACTCGATCAGAAAGCAAATAATACAAGGGTCTCGTTATCAAGCAGGCCGCTGATTGGATGATACGAAAAAAGCGGGAAAAATGCATTAGTGTTCATGGTTCGAGTGTCCTCACTGTAAAAAATCAAAGCGAAGTGTTCTGCTTCGTTGTGCTGTTCAACAGGCCTCGTCTTTGGTTAATAGCTTAGCTAATGTGGAAGTGGAAGAGAATTTTGGCGATGATACTGACGATATTCAGGAGATTGAGGAAACCACCCAGAGGAAACCGAAAATTTGCAGAGTTCGTTTGAAAAAGAAGCTACAGGCCTACCATGAGAGAAAGGCAAGACTTGCTGCTTCCTGGGTGGATATTAGGCAAGGACTTGTGTCTGCCCTTCTATATCGGCAGGCGTTGCAAGAAGGACAGAAATGTGTCATTCCTTCTGGTGGAAAGGATGCTTTTGGGAGATGCCTCCATTGTGGCCCTGGACAGTTTTTGTGTGAAGAACACATAGAAACTGTTCATGCTGGAGGTAGATCCCTATACTATCCAGAATTTTGGAAGGTTGGTGTACTGTACTACTTTACAACGCATGAATAAAGACATATTAAAAGTAAGCTTACATAGGATTTTTTTCTTTACTGGAACAGCTAAGTGAGAATTATTTGCTTCAGACTAGGTGTGACTCTTTGTTTTTTGCATACTATAGAAACCAGCTTGAGCTCGATTGTGCATGTGTGGAACTGTCTGTTGCTCATGATTGTTGCCTTTTCTTCATTTTCCCCTTTTTCATTCAGGATGGTAGATACCTTCCTTGTGTACTTAATGAATGCATTTGGACGACACCTCACAATAACAATCACGGATATAGCCGTGAAATTACAGCAATTGGTATAACTGGTAAGTAAATAGTGGTCACACCTATTTGTTAACGTGTTCTCACATTTTTCCATTAAAATATAAGAGCAAAAAACTGTTCTGTTTTGGTTACTCCCAACTGTTACAAAATAGTTCACTTTTTTTTGTTATTTATGTTCATATTTTTGCTCTTTCTTCTTTAGAATAGCCCTACATGATGAATTAGCCAGTATGTACTGTAGAAATAGCTACCACACAGCCTTATACACTTTCTTTTTGCAGGACAGTATGCAATGAAAGTTAAGTTTTGTGAGCATGAGTCTGAAGCTGCCACCCTGGTCAGAAATGGTTTTTGGCCATCCTCTCCCAAAGAGCCTCAAGTTGCCTTTGATCAAGTTTTGATGATGCTCCTTCATTATCTCTTTCTGGAGTGCAGGGTGTTGCTAAAAAACATTTATCAAGCACTCAAGTGGATGGCTCCATCTCTTTCTAAAGCTTATGTAAGTTAAGTATTACTATTTTCCGTTTCTTGTTTATGTTCTTTCATCAAATAGCCTATGACATTTCACCATCACTCTTAAAGCATAATAATGACATATTAGCTTGCTGGCTAAACTTCCCCATCATGGTTATCTCAGGCATTGCAATGAAATACACCTAACTTTTATTAGCAATCATGATCATTAGTTTAAGTAATGAAGAATTCATTCCTTTGTTGAAGGCATGCACCTCTTCGGAACCTAGGATTTCATTCGCAACCCAATTGTTTTAATGGTTAGCCAGACATTGTTTCTGTTGTTTGTTCTTTTGTTTTAAATAAAGGCTTCAGAGAGGGTATTGCATACTGCCTTTTTTATCTATGTTGCATTGTGAGACTGTGTCTCGAAATAGTTTTGTATCTTTATTGATTTCATATCTCTCTACTGTCATTTGTCCTGAGATTAACTTCTATTGATGCTCCCTGTTTGTAGGTGAAGGATGTTTACAGAATTCTAGTGGGAGAATGCTTTGGACAGTTTAGGTGTTTGAAAAGCATCATTGACAATCTCTCCAATTTCAATAACTGCTTTGGTGAAGAACATGAATGTCTCACCTGCCCTAAGGTTTGCTTCAATTTAAATAAACTAATAATAGCTATTTTTTTATCCCAGCCTTATTTGCAATGTGTAAAGTTTTGATTTCAGTATGTTCAGTGTTTTGAATTGTAATAATCTTTATTTAATTTTTTAAATTTGTGTTGTGTGAAGTGGTAAATCCAATGTGTAAATCCAAAGTACTGTATCCTACTGTCTGATGTTCATATAATAAAATCTCAACCTGCTATTCTTCTAGGAAAATGGCAACATGTATATTTCTATTGATGCTCTGTTTGGATCTGTAAGAAAGTGCAGTGCTGGGACTAGTGCCAAAGCAGCCAATCATGGAGAGACAATGTTTATTGAGCAAGGGAAGGTTGACTCATTTTTGTCTTCTTACAACAAAAAGTCAACATCTAGAGCAATTGTGAGTTTTTCTAATATTGTTGTTTGAATTATGTTGCAGTAACCCTTCCATAGGTTTGTTGATGTAGGCGTGAATTCTACATAAATTTATTTATAACATAGCCACCAGAGCTATGCAATAGAATTCAATATGTATACAGTGTAAGCATGCCCAGATGCCATTAAAATTGTATTGCACACTGATGGAGTAAGCAAATCGCCTTGCAGGAAATTTTTTCCTCACACAAGTTGAATTGGTTCCTATTAGCTGTGCACTATCAAGTTATATTATGTGCACTTGGTAAGTTTAGAGAGCACTCTGAGCATTACAGTTACTCTCAGTAAGTGCTTAAAGTAAGTCTCAACCATAACTCAATAAGGCATGCTATTACCAATTTATTTCGTCATAAATTATGTGTTTGTTCAGTGAACTCATGTGACAGTTAACTCCGCCAAGAGATTTTGTTGTTGTTGTTGTTTTTGGTGTTGTCAGTTTGGTGTATGTGTGTGTCTGTGCGCACTCTTGCCGGTCCCAAGCCCGGGTGAAGGAGGAGGGGCTGTCACATTGATGTTTATATCATTATTCAGCAAAGGGCTGCTCTGTAGATGGCAGTGCAATACTTGTCAACTGTTTGGAAATGACATTTCATAGTATAATGTAACACAAACTTATGATGTACAGACTCTTTTCAGATATCTGTAAGGATGTAGTTGGATAGGATGATTTGATGTTCAAAAGAAGTGACTGCAAAAAATATTTTAGTTATCATGTTACTATTCTTTTCAAATCATTATTATAGGAATCATGCAACCAATTCCAAGCAGGGTCTAATCTCTGGTCAAAAATTAAGTCCAAAAAGTTGGATGTGACTACCCTTTTTGGTGCTGGCTGCAGACATGAAGTTCCCCTTAAATTCTTCAGTTTAAAGAGAGGAGAAGAGTATGTAGATGTACCTGTTCCATTTTAGGGTGACATATAATGATTATATTCAGTGTACATTTTTTCACTTCCTCCATGTACCCATACAGTCCACTGAATAAATGTGTACAGTTTCATCATGTTCTGTAGACTTTGTTAGCTTTATTAAAGAACAATGTCTGCATTATGTAATAGTACTAAGTTGTACGACACAGTTACGTGTACTGCTTTCTGTGTTCAATGAAATGGTCAAAGTTTATTATTAGTATTACCGGTAAGTAATTAACTTGTAATGTTATCTTCTTATTTTGTAGAATTGGAAATGCGGTGTTCCTGCTTAAATGGATTAATAAGTAACTGGTTCATGATAAGGGCATAACAGTGTACTTTTTCTACGACATTGCATGTGTTTTGGATGCTCATCTTAAGGTGTGTCTTATAGCTACAGGAGTGTCACTTTACACTGTGTTTTTTGCAGTCATTGCTTCTTCCATTTATTGTTAACTACTTAAAAACCAAGAGTGAGGTCGTTACCTGAATATCTCTCTTGCCGTATTTACCGAGCAACAGCAAGGTCAATACAACTACGCCAAGGTTTGAGATTTGTTGTTTACTATATGTCTAACACAATGGTTCTAAAAACTTAAATCGAGCAGAAGTCATCATTTCACAGTAACTTATTCTTAAATTTTTCTAAACCCAGGTCAAACTTTTCACCAACAGTTTTTCTGTTCGTGTTTTCAGTTTTTTTGATCTAGTGGCAACAATTTTTAATGTAAATGAAACAAATGTGGCCTTTGGACGACCTTTTGTTTTTTCCTTTCCTAATTTGCATAATCTGTAATTGGGCCATGGGCATTATGGGAGAATAATGTCCTAGTGTTTCGCTGCGCCTAGCCAATCATGCATTATATCGTCTACAAACGTTAGGCATATATAGAGGATATTACATGGCCGCTCGGGGATAAGAATTTTATCTTCTCTTGCTGAAAGTATCTCTTACTCGTGAGAGATACTTTCAGCACGAGAAGATAAAATTCGTATCCTCAATCGGCCATGTAATGTTCTGTTTATTATAGAGATACTGAAGAAATTTCCACATAAAAGACAACTTTTTTTATTCATGTTCGAAACCACAAAAACTGGTAATCTATTGCAAAATGCCTGTTACAGAAATGTTATGAAACTCGGATATAAAGTTATAAAGGAGAAATAAAGAAAATAATACTTCTATTTTCTGTTCGAAAAGTCATTTTGTGAATGAAATTTCAAATAAACTGACCGCGCGCCTGAGCGAGCTCTATTCTAATTGGGTAATTATGTTGGTAACCATGGCCACACCAATATCCTCACATGTGAAAGATAAAAATAGTATCTTCACTGCACGTGGTGAAGATATAATTTTTTGTAAAAGGAGAAATCCTGGTATTTAATCAGTATCTATATAATAAAATAAGGTATGCAGGCCTCTGCTTTGAGTGTTACATTGTACATGTTTGTGTTTTAAAGTGACTTCATTATTGGTATCATTTTTAGAGTACTCACCAAGAAAATATTCTGGACAATGTTGTGGTGGCAATCCCTGCATTTCACTGCTTTGGTCACAAGGTCTCATGTCAGGTGCATGAACAGTTTTTTAAGGTTCTTGTGTGATATATAATTGCAATATTCTTAATAGGTGAATTTGTTATGGCATGATCACAATAACCTAGATAGCCTTTGCATGTTTGTGAGGTTTTTCTCACAGTTTTGTTGACTTGGTTGATATTAATTGATGAAATCTCACTTATTGTTTTGGCAGGTTGCATACAGTGGGAAACGGCTGGAGGGCTTTGGTTTGAGTGATGGCAAAGTGATGGAAAGGATGTGGTCCTACTTAAGGCCAACGGCAAAGATCACAAAAGAGATGACTCCTTCCCACAGAGTGGATACATTGACTGACTGTTTAGTGCATTATGCCAAAAAGTCTATTTCAAGTATAGGTGTGTTTTCACATAACGTGTATTTGCCTCAGAAGTAATCTTCAAAGCATTGCTTTAGTGGTGATAAGTATTCTAATAAAAATAACATATATTTGCAAGGCTAAAACTTGGCTAAAAAGTTAAAAACACCAAACGTTCCAATAAAAATTATTTAATAGTTGACAGGGGTTCTTTCTACTTTGGTGTACCTTGTTATAGGTGAGCGTCTCTGTGACCACCTAAAAAAAGCTGCACAAACAAGGAAAGAAACTGAAGATCAGCTGGCATTGCTTCTACGCAAGCTTAATGAAACAGGTTTGGTCCAAGTGCAATTATCCTGATAATTGAAAGTGGATACGGTTACAAGAATACTACTTTAGTATTTGAGACAACATTGTAATGCTGAAAAAAAAAAAAAAACCTTAACGCTAAATAAAGGGCTAATCACCACTCAATTTCAAAGTAGGAGCTTGAAGTTATGCAATTGTAACTAGCAAATTGATTTCTGGAACAGTAAATTTTTTTCGAAATTATTTTATTAGTTTGATGCCAATATTGACAGTTGTCTAGTTAGTGATGCAATTTGACAACTACAGTTACATTTACAGGTGCAAAAGTGGAACTAACAACGGTGGAGGAATGGACAAAAGCAGAAAAGGAATCTATCCTTCAGGAATCCGCAAAGACCACTACAAAAGCTGGCAAGTTACTATTAATGAATATGCTCTCTTCCCAACACATATTTGTCCCTGTTAACATCAAATTTGGAAAAGTGAGCCTTAGTTCTTGCACATTGCAAAGTCCACTTATCATTGTCATTGTCATCATCATCATCATCATTATTATCATCATCATCATCATTATCATTCTGAAGGTGGTCATTATCACCCTGTTGATTATCAAATTGATACCATTTTTGTTATGGTATCATGACGTTGACCATCAGCCACTGCTATTCCCATTGCCATCACCAACATTGTTATCTTAATCATTGCAATTTTTTTTACAGATCATTCTGCTCCAGCAGGATATCCTGAAAAGTTAAAACAGTACTGTACTGTGAGGTAGTGTCATATGAACTTGGGTATTTTTATTCTTGTAGATTAAATGGGTTTTGCTCTTTGATGGTAGAGACAGGCAACATAAATAGCCAAATTTGGATATATTAGAATTCAGCCCTAAACAGCATACCTCAGAATGAGGCTCTTTGGAATAAACTGTAGACTTCAAGGTTTTTTTTTTTTTCGAAAGCCTCACAGTGATTTCTATTGTCTTAGGCTGAATTTTAGGGTAGAAGTAACTGTTTCTATCAGTAAACAGTTTATTTAACTTAGAAGTTCTTTTGTTTTATTGTTACTTCCAAATTGTTTTTAACTAATGCATTATTGCATGTTTATCATTTTTCAGGTTGACTTTAGAACACTTTCAAGTTTTCTGGCCAGGTATGCACCTTCTTTACAAGCAATCTGGGACAACTTGCATTTAATTTATCTATTATTGTTATCAAATGTTGTTAATTTAAATTGATGAATTTGTCAATTTCACACTTATTTATTTATTTATTTACTTGTTTTTGTCCTAAAGATGGAGCCCCAATTTGGATAAATTATAGAAGAAACTTCTTGGGTCAGTTTGCTCCTAAGGTATATTCTATTTTTTCATTTTGCTGACCAGTGTTAATCTGTATCTTTATAGTATTTTTAATTTGCTTAGCTGTAAACAGACCAAATGTTGAATTGAAATAACTTTCCTTATCTGCATTGGGTGAAGTGAGAAATCGAGAAGTTCTAACTTGCTCACTCTAAGCCATTTGTCAAATCATATTTCAAACCACAGTTATGGTACAAAACCCTGTAACATGCAATTTCAGTTTGTTTGTTTGTTCTTTCAGAATAAAGTAATTTTCATTATCTGTGCCCTTATTAGGGATCAATGATGACTTTCTTTTCTACAGAAGGGGGATTTGATGATTTTGTCAAACTCACCCCATGTGATAACAATAAAAAATTGCGCATAGAGTCCAGGGTCCAGTCGTTTGAAAGCTGATTAACACTAATACAATTAAAAATTAACCAAGAAATTTGTTTCTCTACCCACAAACGTTGTTCAATGCTGATATTTTCCAAAGTTGTAGATTACAGGAAGTCAATCCTGATAATCCAAAAAGCAGCAAAAGAAACTATTACCCAAAAATTAAAAAACTGAAACCAAAGTTTACACTAACCCTGGATTAAGTCAATCGGCTTTTGAACAACCGTGTCTTGGAGTTTAAACCTAGGAAACTCTATGTAGATAGCTTCCTAACTTACCTTTCCAAAGGTGCACATATGCAGTATTTGGAACATCTCTTATATACATAATTTTGGAACATTTCAATTACTGGTAATTCTCTTTTGTGTAACCCAGCTTGAAGACAAGGTGAGATTTGTTTTCTCTGACTTTTGAATTCTGATGACTTTATTTTAGCGGACACGAGAGAAATGTATCGTAAGTAAACCTTCATTGTTTTTTAGGCTACTGTATACAGCACACCAGTTGTCTACTTCCTTACAATGATGATGCAACTGACATTTTAATGGTTGGGATGATGTAACATTTTACTTTGTGCTGAACAGGGCAGATTACATGTAACTACCCTTTCTAAAGATGCTAATATATTTTTTTCTGATGACTACAGTTGTATCTTTGTTCAGGGGGAAATGATGATCATATTTAGTTGCTTCGCTGTGTTTCAGTTTGGTCATTCATTTGTTTGTCTGTTTTGTTTTTGTTTTTGTTTCTGCTTCTGATTTGATTCCTAATTGTCTGCTCACTTTGCACTGTATTGTAAGTGTCAGTAGAATTGTATCAGAAGTAGTATGTAGAATCAGATCGTTTATAGTAGTGTTGGTGTAGTAAGCAGTGCTGTTTTGACCTGTAGTAATGTATTGCTGTAAATGTTGGTTACTTAAGAAATTGTAGGGGTGGTCTTTGTTTGAAATCAATGAATTTGTTAAAAAAAACAAAAACTTATAAATAAATGCATTTATATGTTGAAAATAATAACAATAAATTATTGCTTCCCCCCTTTGTTTTCAATATTTTTGGAGTCATCTCCCATTGTTTTGCTACAGAGATATACACTGTATGTTGTAAGGAATTCAATATTTAATTTTTTCCAACAACTGGTTTCCATGGAGTTCATAGAATAGTTCACAAAAAGCCCAGTGATTTTAAAGATAATTATGACAGAATTTTGGTATGGCTTAAGGTCATAATATTGTGATCATCATCATCAACATCAAAACCCACCTTCATTTTTGGGTTAGTTTGTAATAAAAATGATGATGCTCAGAACTCAAACATTCTTTTGCAGAGAGGCACCACTGTTGTTGGTAATCCTTGTCCAATATGCCGGCTGAAATCAGAAAAAAACTATACACTGGTTTACACCGTGAGTAAAAGTTGTGGCTGGCATTCTTGCACAACATGACCTTTAACTGTTATCCTTCTAGTTACCTTCTTAAAGTATTTAATAATAATAATAATAAATGAAAGATTACCCTCGGCAGTTTATTTAGCACAAAGGCTAGTGGGGCCGAGCAAATACATGAAACAAATAATTCAAATAAACGTAACAGGATAAGAATCCCAACTGGCGGGAGGCAAACCAGTTGGCTATTTACAAGGATGACCGAGGAGTTGAACCGGGCACGTACCCAGAACAACACCAGCTAGTGGTCAGAGCGGGATTTGAACCCGGGTCACCGCATTGAAATCCAGCGCCCTTAACCACTCGGCCATCCTGCCTCCCTATTATGAATCTGTGAATCTGTTAGTTGCAGTTTGGTTGCAACTCAACTGTTGCACATGATATCTAGCAATTACTGAAATTTTTAAACATCTACACAAATTATGCATAGTGCACTGTATGTTGATTGCAGCTGATCGAAGTTCTCTTTCACTGTTGCGAGTCAACCACGTTCCCAGGGGACGGGAAGGAGAGGACCCTGGGAACGAGGTTGGTTGCTAGTGTGAAAAAAAAAATTACTTTAAGGAGGATGCCAAATTACTCACTGAAGATAGGAAAAGGACAGAATTTTCAAAGTTGGCAGCCTTGAGCACTCCTTAACTCCTTAATCATCACGAGTGAGAAAGGTAACAATTACTGAGAAGTGGATTCCAAGATGCTGACGACATAAAATACCAGAGGAGAAATTGATGTTTCTCAATTCGAGAGGTCACATTTCAAAATTCTACCATTACAGTGTTGTGAGAGCTATATTATTCATGTTTCTAGGTTGTGAACAGCTAAAATGGTGTTTTGTGTTTTTAAAGTAAAAGGGAAAATTGTGTGTTTTCTCAACGCTAGGATGTTGGTTTGCTGAAGCAGTTCATCTGCCCCCACACAGGATTGGTGCTTGAGGTGCATAAAACAGGTAACTCTTTCCGGATACTTAAGAAGAGTTGAAATTTAGAAATTTGGAGCAATTCAATGAGTAGCCTCTTACACTGTCAACCTAGAATAATGCATTGTAAGGGTGACTCACTTCACCCAGGTGTTTGGCTTTGTTAGAGAATCTTCACTCTTGTGTTGGAACTAATGACTAGTCAGCAATGTGGAGGTAACATAAAATTGTTAAAGAAAATAGATATCATTGCCACCTATTTTTCCTTTGAAACTTCCCTGAATGCTACCTTGTTGGTTAAAAAGCTTTAAAAACTTTTCAGTCAGCTTTCTGTGGACAGCACCACAGAAAAATCGTGCGGCGAGAGAGTACTCCGCGTGTTGTCCAGACCCATTTTCCTCTAACCCCAGCTACACACAGGCCACGTTGCCAACACAGTTTTCAACGATGCGCGCTTACTTGTTTTGCTGTCTCCATCCCATGGAGTGACTGCTCTATTTTGAATCCCTATTTTTCAGGTGTATGTCGACGGCAACAGAAACTCCTTATGAAAGCAATCGAAGAGGCGAAAGATAAAGGTTGTTCACAGCATTTTGTCAGATTAGTCTGAAATGTCAGCCGTCTTCTCCCGCTATAACCCACTCACCCCCACCACTGTGGGTTAGGGGAAGGAGACGGCTGACATTTCAGGCTAAGTGTCAGATCTATTTGCCCCCCCCTAAACGTAATACCTGTTCTTTTCCTGGTTAAACTAATCACCATAGAAGTAGTAACCCCTTTGGTGAAAGAGGAAGGGATTTTTTTTATCTATTTTTACTCTTAGCTTTATCAGTATCGTATGATTGTGAAAGAGAACAGAAGCTCTTCGCTTTAGTGTTAGTTACGCTGGGTTTTCCTTTTCAAATGAAGTTGCAAGTTCAATTTGAGGAAAGTAGGCGGAGATGTAAACGGCGCGTCTGCGAAAAATAATCTTTAGCAACAGTCATTCTTTGGCGCGTAGTTGCCGGCGCCTGAGCCATTCATCACTTGTTGTCGGTCGAAAAGAAAAACCTTGGTTTTACGTGTTATTTGAACGCCGAGCATTAGTTTGTCAAGCACGAAAAGATAACAGATGAGAGGGAAATTGCAGAGATTCCTCTCAAGTTCTCTTTATTCATTTTTCGTTCTCTTCTATCTGTTGCAGGCCACGTTCGTAGTTATCAGCAAAATGAAGTTTTACTGATATAATGATTTATATTTTTTCATATCAGGTCTTCTCCCTTTCACGATTCCTGGTCCCAGAGATCCTCCCCGGCGATTCAAGGCGGCTGGAGTTCCGTATAGTGTAAAAAATAAAACGTGAAATAAACTTCAAGAGTCATGGCGCGCTTTGATAAAAACGACTTGCTCCTGAAATCTGGAAAAGTTTCTATTCCTTGTCGATGGTATAGTGATTGAAACTCTACTGAGTCACTGACTAAAAAAGATGGTTATCGTTTTTAGCTCATGGATGACATAGTAATGCCGTTATGGTGTGGGGAAATCACTCACTCACACCATTCCTATTAAATTATTCATTAAACTTGGATTAAACGCTTTTTTGTCCCTCTCCTGGTAGGTATTATGTTTGTCTCCATACTCTTCTTCTCCAAACATTCACTAGTTTCAGCGGGTAGTAGAAAGGCATAGATTTTTGCCGGGCAAACATTGTTTTGACGTGGATTTTCATGGTGTCATCGGGACGAGCTGAAGATGTACGAATATGGTTTTTCGTTCGATTCTTAAACAAAAGATGCCTTTGTTGAGTTGGAAAATAGAAAGTTCATAAGATAAAGAACACAGCCTGCGAGAATTGAACTTCGAAATCTTCAGAGCAACGAATCTCCGAAGCGACTATGATCGGCCGTGCGCGGGTTCATCGACAATTTCTGTTTTCGCCCGAAGGAAGAATGCAACAGCGAATTAATTGGCAAAAAAAGGAAACGGGAGAAAGGCTTTGTAGCCAAAAAACCGTATTCAGGTAAGCAACGCATTTGATTTAGGAGCAAAATATCGATTTAATTAAGGCTTAAACAGGTACTTAATGAAATGTTTTTGAGGACGCAGTAAATTTCAATTTTCCTTAATTTTGAACTTCCCCCCTCCAACATTTATTCCTTCTAAGCAAACATTTACTGCAGAGAGAGTTTGGGAACATAATTTACTTGGAATCAAGGGTGCTGCAGATTTGAATTTTGCCGTGATAAACATGGCGTCTGCAACTATTTGTGGATTTGCGTGTATTTGTAGATTTAGCGTTCTTGATCACGTTGACATAAAATTTTTCGCCGGCCCTCCTCTCCCCATTCCTGCCTGCCTTTGGCTTTATGGTGTATATATTTTTCTAGCGGTTGATTGCCCTCACCTTCACCGTCATGAAAGTTTGAGATCATATTTGTATTGGATATTTAGATTTCAATAAACCGGCTATATGTTGAATTTCACATGGCCATTTTTCACAGGCACAGCACATATTTCATTCTGATTAAGGTCTGCAATTTTGTGGGAAAATTGGAGCATAAAATAGTCAATACAAACCCGAATATCCAGTAGTTACTTAGTATTACATTCATTTCCCCGTGTTTTGATCTAGAAAACAAACTATTATCACTCTAAAGGGGGTAGTTTCTAAAGAAACTGTGGTGCTGCGTCGGTGGGGAAGTAGTACACAAAAATTTGGTATTATCAACAGAGTTGATAAATGCCAAATTGACCACCGTACAGGGATTCTAAAAGCTGACGTTTCGAGCGCTAGCCCATCCAACGAAGGGCTAGCGCTCGAAACGTCAGCTTTTAGAATCCCTGTACGGTGGTCAATTTACATGTATCAACTCTGTTGATAATACCACATTTTTGTGTTTTATTATCACTCTAGTTTTAACTGTTCTAGTTATCAAGTAATTTTTTTAGTTTAATCTCCTGATTTGCTTTTGCAATACTCAGTGTAATGTTCTATGGCCATGCAAATAAAGCTTTTTGTTGTTAAAGTTTCACTAAATTCAGTAGATTTCTTTACAATTGCTGAGGTTGACTCGCGTTTTCCGTTTCTAATTTCTCCATTTGGCTTTCACTTTTTCGTTTTTTTTACGTTTCTTCATTTTTACAATAATCGCATTCAATCTGTTTAAGAGCATTTTGAAAGAAGCTCTTAGTTTAATACACTTTAAGGAACAAAGATACGGCTTAACCTGTAGCTGACAAGACTTGTATATTAAACGTTTGATGAGTTGTATAGTTTCCTATTTTTGCAGGAAATTCAAATAAAACTGTGAAAGCCACCGTATCGGCGTCTCAATGACGTCATTTTCCAGACTAAATAAAAAACAGATAGGCGTTTAGTTCCAATAAGCTGTAATTTCCAGATGGTAACAGACAAACTGGTTAAATTTAGGTTTACTCGCAGTTGCGAAATGTTTTAGAATTTGTTGAAAACCGGAACTTAAGTTTAACAGGATAGAGAATCTTAAACAGTTAAATAGGTTCTTTTCGTACAACTTCGACTGAGTGATTACTTCCTTCACTTCTCAAAGGACTATTGTTTTACAAATAATGCAACAAGGATTTAAAGACTGGCAATAAAGGAAATTCAATGGAAAGAAGCTTGACTGAAAATTGAACAGTTCAATTTTGCCAAGGATGGCATAATCATGAATAATCTTTTGCAGTAAAAGCAAAAAAAACAAAACAAACATAGTTTCCGAGAAATACTTAGTTTGCTGACATCCGTCTCTGAAAGGACTAATTCTAAAAGTGAAGCTAATGGATAGGACTTCCCAATGATTTCAAGAACTGAAATGCCTACTTTAATCGACAGAGCAGAGTAGATTTGACCCTGTTGAGAGACAATTTTGTTTGAAATCGTCTTCGCCACGCTGTGCGCACGTGAGATGAATTTTACCAACACCACGCTCCTCTCGTCTGTCTCTGCCAACTGTCCTGTGGAGCCTTTGGCTTGGACCGACGATTATCTGCTGGCGAAAAGCCGTCTGACACTGCTGGCTATAACACTGAACATGGCAAGCTTTCCCTTCACCATCTTGATGAACGTGTTGGTTATAGTGGTGGTGAAAGGAAGACGCGAACTGCAGACAAACTACAATATTGTGCTGGCCTGTTAGGCAGTAACTGATCTGTTAGTCGGAACAATTGTTCAACCAAGTTTTGCTGCTTTAGGAATTCTGGAATTGAAAGGCTTATCGTTAAATGATTTTTGTCGCCACTTTGTTGCTTTTACAAGATTCTCCTTTATACCTTTTTCAGCATCACTATTTCACTTGGCTTTACTAAGCGCAGAGCGCTGTGTTGCAATGAAGTTTCCTTTGAGATATCTCACCACTGTAACGAGAGCTCGCATAAAATTAGTTGTTATTTGTAGTTGGCTGATTCCAATTTTGCCTAGTGTAACAAGTTTTAGCAATTTTCAGATCCTGAACTCAATTGTTAGTAAGACTTATTTTGCATTCCGAGTGCTCACTCTTATAGCAATTGTTTACTGCCATATTTCAGTCTACGTTGTAACGCTTCGCCACGAAAAACAAATCCAAGCAGAGCAAGTTTCACATGAAGCAGCCGCCAAGTTTCTAAAGGAGAAGAAGGCTTCAAGGACGACCACGATTATTATCGGAGTATTAATTATGTGTTACACTCCTTTAGTCTTAAATGGCGTAGTAAATAGGTTTGCGCCCAGGGGACATTTTGTTCGTGTGACATCAACTTTGATAGGACCAATTCTAATTTCTCTTTCGTTGCTTAATTCTCTTTGTAATCCGCTCATTTACTGTTATCGTAGCAAGAAGTTCCGAGATGCACTTACAAGCTGCTTTAGAAAAATGATTCATTTAAAATAATTTATTATTGTTTAAATAAAAGTAATGGCATTTATACTGAAAGAGGAACACGTCACCGTGAACGTTCAGTTTAGTAAAATGAATGATCGATTGGGGATACTTGCCTTCAATACGTACATTTTAATGCGGATTTCGAACCCCACCCCCGATGAGATAAGCAAACCCGTCCTGAGGCTTAAGGGTGACCCGCGGGTGTTGTGCACAAGTCTAATCAACAAGATTCACTTCTGAATTAAGGCAGAGAAGATGGGGAATAGGGATAAGGTAAGAGAAGGGAAGTCAACTGAGGAAAGAGGGCGGGGGGGGGGGGGAGAGGAGGGCGTGGAGGAATTCTGCTCATGAAAGCTCGAAGTACGGGTCGTTATACTACTTGAGTTCCCAACATGAAGAAAAAACTACTGCTACGCCTCAGTTTTGATTTATACTGTGGAAACGTTAGACAGCCTGTTCTTACAAGTCCATACAAGCCAGATCTCAAGTCTTACGCTAGTATTCCCATCTGTAGTATTCATTCTCGCGTAAGGGTCTGTATTCTGTCTATTTCTGAATATGCAATTAAAAGAAATGAGGGATAAATAAAGCTGTTGCTCTTGTTGCTGTCAGTGAAGTTTCGACCTTAAATCTCAGCCATTGAAGGGCAAATACTTACGAGTGTTTCGAAGGTACCATGACTTGGGGTGGAGCATAGCTAGAAACCTGTCGAGGGTATATCAACAATGAAAGAGTCAATATATTACGAAACTTTACTTGGTACTGAGGTGACTTGAGAACGTTGTTGAAACGTTCACTGTTGCATAATTGACTCAGTCCTGTGAATGTTGGTTAAACGCGGGCAAACCACCGAAGAAACAAACGTATACTGTACTTCAACCAGAGAGCACAAATTTTAGGTAAACAATAAGGCTTTATTTCAGTGTTGCACATTAAACTACAAGGGCGCTTCAAAGAAGAACTGAAAAAACTGAAAAATAGTCAGACTAATTGTCACAGGTATCGGGGACAAAGTCTCTAAAATGCTGATTTTCGTAAGAAAGATGTGTCGTGTGAACCGTTTAACAACACAAAGCCAACAACTTTGACTATGTTAATTAAAGTAATCGAGAATAACAGCTGATTACTTATGTTTTTTCCCACTTGGTTAATTCCAGTGTAAATAATTTGGATTAAAGTTTTTAATATTGCAAAGCGGATCGAGTTTTAGAAATGCTCCCTATAAAAATGTAATTATTATTTCATTATCCTCCCTACTTACGGCTGAGAGAGATTTCTAGAAAAGTACTATTAGTATGTATTCCTAATTCTATAAATCCTTAAAATAATCAATATCAAATTTCTCCTTTTAACATCAACGCTTTATAGAGCAGAGTCGCTGGCGGAGTGGTTATAAGAATTAAGAACATGATCACACAGGATTCATTTGCTTAATATTTTAACGACTTCTCCCCACGACTTCTATTGGTAATTTAACGGGTCAACAAATGAGAATTTAAATTTTGTCCTCAAGGTTAAACTGAAATATGAAATTGTACAATTTATTCTTTCGTTCAAGTCTAACACTATAAAACTGAGAATTAATTTGACTTCTAATGAAAATCATATGTTGAACTGCGCGGACACTGCCTTAATAGGAAAACCAAGCTCAGGAAGTAAGTTCAGTCGACCTGCAGGATCGGCTGGCTGACTAGCAAACTAAGATAAAAGTTTCATTTTAACAATTAATCAAACGCGAGTCCTGTGCCAGGTGATTGGATGAACATTTTATGGCACAGTCGTTACCTTGGTGATTTCTCAACCACTTGGCTTTAGTCAAAAGAACTTCTTCAAGGAGCAAACAACATCTTTTCGTTGCATTTTCATCAGTGTTTCAATGAACTGCTTTAATGTAAGTTGTGGGTTAACTTGAACAAGATACTCCATCACCATTTTGGTTGGACTTGGGTTTCCCTTTGGCTTCATATGGTCACAGTCGTCCTTTGAGACACCAAACTTGCGTGCAAAATGCAGCCAGTTTTTCACTCCTGGGGTTTCTTTATCTAACAAGGCTGCTACTTCGTCCAAACAGTCCAAGTTGCGTCGAAGATCAGCAATTGTACTACTCTCTGTGATGTGAGAGAACAAATGAATGTTGTAAAATGGCACTTAATCAAAGAAACATAAGTGCAAAGCTTTTCATGCCACCAGAAACGTGATCAATTTGTAACTCAGTTCTATCCACGATGCTGTTAAACGTCAGTTGGAAAACTGTAGCAGACCGTATAAAATTACAGAATTTTCCAGACAAATTGAAATGATATGAAAGAGGCAAATAAGCAATGTGCGACAAAAACAAATAAAATACTCGAAACGCGTTTTTGCGTTTGTTCCGCTCTACCTTCTCTCCACTTTCTACTTTGATGTTGTCACTGGTCACTGGTTTGTAACTTCGGCTTGTTTTGGTACGTATCAGAATTTCAGGGCTGTTTTCATCCTAAAGAACGCATTAATCAACTCTTTTAACCGGTTGTTCTTTCTAGGAAATTGCTTGATTTTAGGCCTGGGTAGCAATGTTCATGTTGCGATACAAGCAATTCTCTCTACTTCATCGTTAGCCGACAAAAAAAAAACCAAAAATAACAACAACAATTTGCAGGAAAAATATTACAGGGTTTAAGGCAATCTCCCCTACTCATCTATCCGGGCAGCAAATTGTTTAATTTTTAAGGTAAACAAGAAGCTATACCTGGGAGATGCTTTTTCAGTACAACGCAGACATCGTTTCTTTGCACTTCTGTCAGGGCAGCCTCAATGTCCTTCACAGTCAACTGAGGATTTCTCTTTTCAATCAAGTCGAGAATTGTTTCTGTACAGCTAGAGGATATAGCAATCCGCTGCAAGGTTTCATTAGGAATGTCGAGCAGCCTTCCAAGAGTTTGCCAATTTTTGGAGTGGTCCATATGCAGACAAATGCTGTCCAAGGTTTCTGGGTTGTCTTCACGGAGGTTTCGTATTGTTGCAGTATCTAGGTGAAGAATATTTATCACAGTAAAGAGAACGTCCGAACAAGACTTCAAACAAGGGACAAAAAAGTGCCTATTGCTGAATACGGAACGTAGTGATTGTCCCAGTCGAGTGGCAATCGGATGCTTGTGGCCTGAAGAGATTTTTCAGACTTCGTCCCGGATCTTACACACTAGAATTTCCTTCAAAATAACCATCACCTCATTCTGCCAAAAATACTCTTTTGGCTAGTTTACCGCAAATGTTCCAACTTCAGCAGTCGCTTAGAGAGTGAACCCTAAATATCTTATTATTCTATTCGTTGAGTTAGGGAACGAATTTGCCTATACAACCTCACCCTGCAGACTGCATTTCTCTAACTTTTCCACAAGGTCATTTCTGTTTATTTCGCCGAGCTCATTTTTGAGGTGTTGGACTTTGAAGTGAGGATCACGCCCTTCCAGGAATTCCAGCATGCTTCTGGTGGGGCTATTCTCAGAATGATGCTGGCACCTCATGACAACATCTTTTGGCACTCTGAATTCCTCAGCAAGGTGCACCCAATATTGAGTAAGGGACAACTCTCTCTTTCCCTGACAGGGCGGTTGATCCAGTCGACAAGCGAGCTCATCCATCACACGAACCTTTGCTACAACTGCATCTTTCACCAGGGAATCTGCAGGAAGGTCAAGCGGAGTTGCATATGTGTTTAGGCTATCACGCATGCACTGAGTCGGCAGAGTTAAATGAGAAATAGTATTGTCTACAAAGAGCTTCGATTAGCGCCTAAAACCTTCAAATGGACGCAACCTATTTACTTTGTGCTCCGCTCATGTGAACGAGAGCACAGTGAGACGGGCCACGGATAGAGTCAGAAATATAACATCTTAACACATAGTCGATGTCTTAAAACAATAACTAAAAAAATTAAACAAAAAACAAACAAAAAAGCAAATTACCTCCAAAGGAACACAAGAGTTCACTATCAAACTGCTGCTGTGGAATTAAAACAATAGAATATCGACGTAAGCAGTTATCATTTGTGAAGAACTGGAAACCAATGACTTCAATGCAGGTCGTAAGTCATTAGGCTAGCACAATGAAAAGAGGCAAAATAACCATCAATCTGGCCAATCCGTACATCTAAGGCATGACAGTATCTCACTTCTCCTTTTAGTACCTTTTTCGATTTAGCCTCTTCCCCCAAGTGATGTTGAAACATATTGCACGCCTATGTGCTGCTTTGGCTTTGTAAATTGTGAAGCCGTCAAACTCAACACTTCAAAGTGGGTGAGTGGGTGGACAGGAGGACCAAACGGTTACTGGGCAAGATTTCCACACAGCCCCATACATTGATTATATATGCATTTTGTGACTTAAACTCTATTTGTTTTCCTAACAGGGTTAGTATCATAGTGATGCATGGGGCTGTGTGGAAATCTTTCCCGGGTACTCTCCCGAGACTTATGGCCCTCACCGCATCTTTATAGCATGGAAGGAATGTAATATCGGCGACAACTATGAACAGCAAACCATATGCACAATATCAAACGTTTCTATTTCAGCTTGTGTCTTTTCTAACAAAAGAATAACTGTTTTTTGAGCTGCTCTTTCAATCGAAGTGAAATTGAAATAATCTTGAAAAAGACCATAAACACCTAGTGTAAAGTTTTGTCTATCTTCCTTATTTAAACAATCAGATATCATAGCACTGGAGCTCTTGAAGGTGCCGGTTTAAGTACAAACACGAAGACCTCGGTAACAGCACAATATTTGTTTAGGGATGAGCGACCATTTCCAGTGATACACGATCAGAGGGGAAATCCTAAAATTTTGGCAGGGGAAGGGTTCTTTAAACTGGTTCTTTCAAAAACTTCAAATTGAATAGGACTACAAGTACCTGCTTTGCTGAAAATCCAAACCAGGGTGCAAACTCCTCCACTGGGACTACTGTGCGTCCAGCGAGAGTGTTCTTCGTGCAGAATGGTTCGCCCTGCATTTGCAACTCACACTCGGACCAGAAATGAAGGCACTCTTCTCTTTCACAGCCACTTGTGTGATGCTCGTGGCAGAAGCTCACTGATCGGTGATTACAACAGAGTGGGCAAAGGACACAAAACTCATATTCCATATTTCTCAACCAAAAGAACTCGTCTCGGATTCTCTGAAGGATTGATTCAAGTACGCTTCGAACCATACAGCCAATAGCCACTTTCGAGGTGTTCTCAGTGGACTTGGGATCTCTGTGAATCACAATTTCAATGGAAGAGGAGTGACAAAGAAGAACTGCTGAGTAGCCTTTGGGACGAATAGGAAATCGGGCAAGATTCTGGTACATGCGCCTGAACAGTGGTCCAAGTTCTTCTTTGATGCACCACTGAACTAATTTTATTACAAGCCGAGGAAACAACCCTAGGGGTACTTGGACGTATTGTTGAGCAGCGGTGTGGCGTTTGCCAGATGCGGAATGCAGTTGTGTAAATCGCAGAAAAAGCGGAGGGATGAGGTCCGTCACTAACAGATCAGTGGAAGCTTCATCTGGAGGGCACATCAACATGGAAGGAACTAAATACTGCTTTCTTGGTTCTGCTGACGGCCAATTACACAGTAAGCTAAACTTCTCCATTACAGCAACAAGACTGTCTGCAGCTTCCTTGTTCAGCTTCCACATAGTTTGTAAAAGTTTATCATCCAGGATACCTTCGTTCTCAAGCTTTTGCCATAGTTCTTTAAACTGCTCCTCGTCTGTTGTTGGGTCATAAGGTTTGACTGTAATCACTTTCCTGAACAAATCAATCAACCACTGGGGGTCTAAAACAACCATCTTCTCTAACTCTGGTGTGTCATCAAAATGTATCACAATCCTTTGGTCATGCAAGAAGTTTAGCAACGTGTTAAATTGCTGATCGTCATCAATTCCGCATTCGTTACTTGCAACTCTTCTTGCTTCATCACGGCTGATGAATGGCTCACCACCGTCTTTCTTGAGCCTTAGTGCCTCTTCAAATCGTAACCACTTGATCGGAATCGACTCCTTCAGCTGAGGGAGCTGCTTTGCCACTTCAAGCACTTCATTTCGCAATCGCTGGACTTCTGGGCACTCATCATCACTTCCTGACTTGGTGTTGTCGACAACAAAGTACGTTCCAGACAGATGTGCACTGTATGGCTTTGTCCGACACAGTAAAGAGCCATATATTTCTCTGGCGAGGTCTTTGGCTCGAGCACATTCGTCAGCATGAGTACAGACTAAGATAACTGGGGGCAGCCTCTCCGGTAATTTTCCAGTAGCAAAACTCTCCCAGTCCTTCCTGACCAAAGAAAAGACTGATGACAACCAGAGGTGAAGATAGTCTTCATTGGTCTTCCTGCAGTAACGGTCTTCTTTCTGCTTAAATGTACCTTGCTTCACAATGGGGCTGGCCTTGTCACGCGGATTCTTGGTGAGATCATATACCAAGAGGTAAATGGCTTTTGGAGTGAGGAAAAGTGGGTGGGTGGTATAGTAAACTGACTGTCCTCCAAAATCCCAGAGCACAGAATAAATGTTCTCTTCTTTCTTTTCAAATTCCTGAAGTAATTTTTCAACACATACTGCTGTAGCATCTGGCACGTTTTGCATGGCTTGCACGTTCTCCAAATGTTTTCTTTCTCCCGTACCAAACAAATTTTCAGCCCCTGATTCCGCCTTTCCAAATGAATCTTCATTCTGTTCAATCTCCTTAGGCGAAGAATCAGGCTCAGAGATCGCTTCTGTTTCCTTTGATTCTGCACTGTTTGTGTCAGAAGAACTTCCAGCACCAGGACGATTTTCAGATTCTGAACTGAAAATTGCATGCTTTCCTGTTCCCATAAGATCAGTCACCATGAGTTCTGCAACCCTGCTTGGAAGAGCAACTGCAGATTCAGCATTTGAATCCTTGTTTGCCTCTCCCGTGCTCCAGAACTCAGTTGATACACTGAAGTAGGAAGGATCTATTTCGATTGCATCAGTGCTTTCCTCTTTTTCATTAAAATGTTGCCCTCGTAAAGACTTCTTGAGACTAGTCTTACCGGATCGCTCTTGGCCAATCAACATAATTGGCAGCCTCATAACACGGGTCTTTCCCTGTTCAACGGCCTTGTTGTAAGCTTTGACAGCCAATGGGCCTCTAGCAAGAATTTCTGCAGGGACTACAAACAAGTTATCCAGTCAGTCATTTGTAAAAACGCATACTATAGCTACGAGCTGTGGAAGTGCTGTACATTTCAAATTTTTGTTTGGACTGAATGCACTATTCAGAAAATGCTGTTGGCTGGTCACCCTTTAAATAGAACAATCGAAACTGCGTAACAATTGGGCCTCATTTGTAGCTTCCGCTTTAATTGTCATCACTGAACTAGAGGTGAATAAGGTGTAACTTGGCTGAGGTCATAACTGACCACATTTTATCTCTCCCCTTCGTAGCTTAGTAGTAAGTTTCTTATGTGCCTTTTCAAGGTCCATTAATACAGTATTATTTAAATGTTCTTTTGCAACAAAACACGAACTCAAAGCATCTCAAGTTAACCTGAACAAATTCAAGCCAACTTCTACTTAAGCGAAACTCAAGCCAGTCTAAACGTACATTGAACTCGAACAAAATCCTGACTCATCACTTAGTTCCAAGGGTTTCGTTAATTGAAGAAATAGGAGGGTCTAGATTGTGCATAGGTGGGTACTCCTAAGAATTCTCTAGTTTGCCCTTTGTAATATTTAGTTACCGCTAAGTACTTAATGGTACTTAATAGTGCTGTGTCCGGAGAAAACAGGCGCCAGTATCAGTGTCCCAGCTCCTAATAACAACGCTGCCTTTCATTAATTCGTGGATTTATAGATCAATTTAAATAACCTGTTTATCACATGGACTGTGCTTACCATCTTTGACAATCATTTTTTCCACGAGCTCATCACATTGATTGTCCCAGCTGAATTTGTCCATGTACTCCTGCCTTAGTTCCTCCGCCTCCAGAAAAGCTCTGTGACCTTTTTCTCTGACGCCCTTTATTTTGTCTGCCCAGACTTGAGGGTCATTAGAATGCACCACATGCTTTGAGCCGGGGGGTAACATCTCCAGGGCCACGCCAAGACCGGCATTGCCACTGACTAGGACAGGAAGATTTGCGGAGATGGCATAGAGACCTCCCATGCCAAAACCCTCAACCCTTGAGGGTAAGATAAAAACATCAACCTCGTTGATGAATGTGGCAAAACTATGCGGACCATCATCAGCAATTGACTTTATCGAGAACCGAGTTAATTGCAAGCCTCGCTGAAGGAAAGCATTGGTTAGGTCTGAAGGATCACGAATAGACTTAACTACAAATATGATGTGATACGATGGGTCATTCAACAACAAAATTGCCTTAATAGCAATATCGCATCCTTTAATTTCTAAACATGCGGTCAAATTCGAATAGTCTGCAACGACCAGGACATAAAATGTTTTCCTTTCTTCGTGCTTCTTGGAAGCACCTAACTCATGAATTCCAGGAGTAATACTAATGATGTCTCTATCTTTCCCTTGGGTTTGTAGGGCATTCCTAAACGACTGAGCTATTTTGGGACCAATTGTAACAACAAGATCAGCCTTCTTACATAGCTCTAACTGTCGTTGCTGTTCTGCTCGACAGACATTTTTGCTATCCCCATGAAAAAAATTCAAAAATTCTCCCCAATCATCGTGATCTACATGAATCAATTTGCACTTCAAGGCTTTGCAAAGTTCCTCTGCCTGTTCCACCAGGCTGTGGCTATAGCAATCCATGATAAGAAAGTCAACCTGCTTCAGTTTGTCAGATGGGTACTCCAGCAGCTCTTCTGGTGCAAAACCAGGAAAGCGGGCATCTTCAAGAAGTTCAACTAGTGATGCAAGTTCATGTCTGTTGTTGGTGTTTTTAGGCACAAATGCTCTGACCCGAAGTCTTGGATCCCTAGCCAAGTGAGCTGCCATCAGTCTATTCGTTGTAACATTCCAGCCCCCAGCATCTGTCGCCATGACAACTTCAAGCTTCGGTTCATTGTGAGCTATTGTGTGATGGCCCTAGTACAATGAGAGTAATCAACAAAACATAATTTCACTTCATGTTAACTCAGGGTTTATGTGCAAGTATGGCTAATCTCTTACTGTTTCTCTCTACTTGTAATTTTCTTCTCTTCTTGAAAGATCCCACAACATTCCACCGCCAGAAAAAAGTTATTGGCCTTGTGATGTTTTCAAGTTGCGATGAGCTCACAAGTCCCTTATTCAAAAAATTGAATATTATTAAGCTGTATGATTTTGTGTCGCCATATTGCGGTTTTGTATAGATTAAAACATTATTGCCGTTCGCTATACTGGGACAATCTATCTCACAATTTTATTTAGAATTTCATAAAAATTTCTCCATCTGTATTCCTAAAAACGTTTATATGTGGCATGTGCACGTTTGTGTGTGTGAACATCACCACGTTGTACCCCCGTTACTACTATTTTATTTTGAATTATTGTATTTAACCCGACCTCCTGGCCTTTTTAACTTTTTAGTTATTTCGGGAAGTCAGTACCCCCTTTATTTTAGTTTATGTAAATTGTATTTTAATTTTCTTGTTGGTACAATAAACTGTTGTTGTTGTTCAACCGGACGAAGCAAGTGATTGTTGTGCTTACTGGAGTCAAAACGTTTGGAATATCAATGAAATAAGTCAGTGAAATACCGACGTTGTTAAAGTAGGGGAATTTCGTTACCACGA
>OX419335.1:40963024-41005524 GCA_948470475.1 Galaxea fascicularis | reverse complement strand
TAAAAATAAAAGGGAAAGAAGTGTAAAAATAAGGGAAAATAACAGATAAATTATCCAGTAAAGTAAGTAATAGGTAATCCTGTATAAGAAACAGAATTTTACTTTCGGCTACGTTCCCCTCTGTTCTGGCTAAAAAAGACAAATACTGAGTAAAAACAGTGGGGTAAACTTCTAACTGATCTGACTTAGTTTCACTACGTTTCGGCTGTTCAGCCTTCTGCAGATGAAAGTTAAAAATTAAAAACTAAAAGCTATTTACAATGGCTGCGTGTATCGAAAGAACAAGCTTATATAAGCAATTTAATTAAAAAATACAAAGAAGTTTTAATTACAATAGTAAAAATAAAAGCAGGTGTAAAAAGTTACGCAACCAGCCAAACGTAGCATATTCCCCGCAGAAGGCCTCTGAATGATCATAATGGGGGCCATAGCAAAGTCCCAAAGCAGGGCCCTTAAACAATGCTGTAATAAATTCCCTGCTGAGGGAGCATGAATAGCCCACCGAAAACAAACATAACAGAATCTCACAACGGGGCCCATGAACGAAACAAGCAAGTCACACAACAATTAACAAGTGCATACAAAAGAAACTGAACAAGTCACAATCATTCACAAAGCAAGAACAGGTGAAAGGTCAAATTAGTTGTTGTAATTAATACGATTTTTGGAGCGAAATTCCCGCCTTTTGTTAAGGCCATGCGGATTAAATGTGAATAGTTGCGTCACCCAATAGGCTTCTCTTGTAAGCAGTAACTGGTCTAAATGTAATGGGTTTTGGAAGGATACAATTTGTGCTATGACGGTAAATCTCATTTGAGAAATATCATGTTGGGAACTATTATAATGTACCGCCAATTCACATGTTCTTCTATTATTGAGCATATTCAATTTATGGTTTCGAAATCTAATTTTGAACTCAGTTGACGTGGGACCTACGTATTGTAAATTACATTTATAGCACGTTGCGAGATAAATTACATTTTTGCATGAGCAGGACAATTTTTGTCGGATGTGATAATGCGGAAAAATAATGCGAAATACAATAAATTATGCATGTGACAGCATTTAAACGGAAAATGCCAAATATGTGACACTGAATAAATCTGTATTGTTTCACTGATTTGAGAAGTGATTTCTAAAACTCGTGCTTCGTGTTTCATCAGGGGTTCCAAACACCTCGAGCTCATGGTATGACTACGTCATCCATGAGCTATTAAACAGCCTCTGCATCGAGAGTAACAATGTGGTGATCTGTAGGGATCAGGTTATTGACTAGTCCTTACTATAAATTACTGTAAGGTTAGTAATTATAATTACCAGAGCACATCTCCCCTTTTCTCGTATGGGTGAACAAATCTCCCGGATAAAAGTAAATTGGATCAATTCCCCACAAAAATATAAGTTTATACTACATTACACACAGAGTCTATACAGCCCAAACTAACCAAAGAAACCAAAACTTACACTCCAGCGAGGGTATACAGCTTCAGAGATCAATGATCGCCAATAATTTACAAGAGGAAGCTGCCAATTTGTTTCATAGCCTTCCCTTTTCTAGAAGAAACTGCACGGACTCAACTTTCTTTTTCAAAGAAACAAAGATATTACCACAAGACAAAGCCAAGTCCAGACTGCAATATATATACATATTTATTTATGTACTTATTTTCATTTTTTGTCTTAGTTATGAATGTAAATAGTAATGATATAGCTTTTGATTTTGTTACTAGTTTTAATGTAGGTTTTCCTAGTTGGTTTTGATTGTTATCAACTTTAGTTAGATATTAACAGATCACAGAAGAGCTATACCAGCAGATTGACGGCGAAATGACACGCGAGGCGGCATTACGAACCAAAGGATCGGGCGGCCCCTCAGGCGTCGACGCAAATGGCTTCAAGCGCATTCGCACTTGTAAATCCTTCAAGAAATCAAGTGCGAATTTATGTGATGCCCTAGCAACAATGACTAGAAAGCTGTGCACAGAGTATATTGATCCGCGAAATATTGAGCCAATATTAGCCAATAGGCTGATACCTTTGGACAAGGGTGAAGGCGCAGTGCGCTCAAGTGGTGTGGGTGAAGTCATGAGAAGGGTTATTGGAAAGTGCGTCATGAAGGTTACCAATTGCAAGGAAGATGTTCTCGACGCTAGTGGATCACTACAGGTGTGCGCAGGAAGCGAGGCTGCTGTCCATGCAATGCATTCTACATTCGAAGAGGAAGAAACAGATGCCGTACTCCTGATTGATGCCGCAAATGCTTTCAAGGCATTAAACAGAACTACTGCGCTTCACAATATAAGGGTTCTGTGTCCACCCATAGCAACCTACGCAATCAATACGTACCGGCAACCGGCGAGACTATTTATAACAGGAGGAAGCGAGCTTAAATCCGCCGAAGGCACAACACAAGGGGATCCCTTAGCGATGGCGATTTACGCCATTGGCCTTCAACCCTTGATTACACGCTTGGGTATCTCCAGTGACGTGAGACAATGCTGGTACGCCGATGACGCAAGTGGCTCCGGACCTTTGGAAGCGATAAAGCAATGGTGGGACGAACTGACTGAAGCCGGGCCTAAACTGGGATACTACCCAAATGCTAAGAAGTGTTGGCTTATTACCAAACCTGAAAAGGTAGAGCGTGCTCGAGTAATTTTCGAAGGAACTGCAATTAACATCTCTACTCAGGGTCAAAGACATCTGGGGGCAGCCCTGGGTTCCAGAGAATATCTGGAAGAATACGTAGGTAGCAAAGTGGAAGACTGGGTAAGCCAGGTGGCTAAGCTGGCAGAATTTGCCATGTCACAACCGCAAGCGTGCTACGCAGCTTTTACATTTGGCTTGCGGCACCGATGGACATATTTTCTTAGAACACTCCCAGATATAGAAGATCTACTAGAACCTTTAGAGCGCGCCATTGCCGACGTCTAATACCGTCAATAACGGACCATCATTGCACAACGCCGAGCGAAAGGGACCTCTTGGCACTACCAGTTAGACTGGGTGGGCTTGGAATTACAAATCCATGCCAAGATGCAGATCTACAGTACCAAGCGTCATTGAAGACCACAGCGCCATTAGCCTAGAAAATTGTTTCACAAGTCCATGAAACACCAGACGAGGCCGTTGTTAGCTCACTACAGCAGAGTGTGCGAAGAGAGAAAAACGAAGTGCTTCGAACAAGACTGAACGACACCAAGAACTCTCTTTCTCTGAAGACAGAGCGCGCTGTTGAACTTGCTTCCGAAAAAGGTGCATCCAACTGGCTGACAGTCATACCGATCGAAGAAATGGGCTTCACTCTGAACAAGGGCGAGTTTCGAGACGCTCTAAAGCTCAGATATGACTGGGAAATCGCCGACAAGCCATCTGTTTGCGTGTGTGGCGATGTCTTTAATGTTGATCACGCCATGGTCTGTAGGCGGGGCGACTTTATAATACAGCGCCATAATGAGCTAAGAGATCTTGAGGCAGACATGCTTAGCATGGTTTGCAATGATGTCGAGATTGAGCCCGTCCTCCAGGAGCTCACGGGAGAGTCGCTGCCAAGCGGAGCTAACAGAGCTCCCGACGCTCGCCTAGACATCCATGCCAGAGGTTTTTGGGAAAGGCAAAGGTCAGCGTTCTTTGATGTAGAGTATGTTACCCCAACGCTGATTCTTATAGAGACCTGGACCTCAAGCAGATATACAAGCAGCACGAGAACGCCAAGAAGAGATTGTATACGCAAAGAGTGATGAACGTGGAACAGAGAACATTTACACCATTAGTCTTTACAACAACAGGCGGCATGGGAGAAGAGTGCAAGAGATACCATGACAGGCTGGCAGAGCTAGTCGCAGCGAAGAAAGGAGAGGACTATGCCACCACCGTTTCTTGGATACGTTCTAAAGTCTCCTTTGCCATCCTTAGGTCGGCTCTACTCTGTCTTAGAGGGTCAAGAACAGTTAAAAGAACAACTAGAAGTAATGTTCAAGAAGCGGACTTTGAATTAGATAGATGCCGTGTCAACATCTAGGTTTTAGAAGCTGACTTTGAGTTAGATAGATGCCTTGTCAAAATCTAGGTCTTATGATTTTTATACATATATTTTTTTTATTATATAACTATAGTTTCATGGTTTATCGAACATTTTTTTTATTGTGAAATTTGTGTTTTGTTAAACATTTTTGCTATTTACAAAAGCAGTTACAGACCATGACACGGCCGCCTCATTGTTCAAGGTTTTTATTGAATTATTATCATCAGATTATTATTATTATTATTATTCTGCTCATTTGTTTTTTGTTGCGTCGTGAAACTCTGTGGTCAATACTTTTTGTAAATCCAATAGTTGGTTAGCACAACAGCTTCCCGCGGAATTAGAGCAAGCTACACAAGCATGTGACAGGCAACCTGACTGAAGTCTGGTCAATTCCGCATTGATTTATTACAACCAACATCTGAAGAACGTTTTCAGGCTCAAATTAAATCGCCAAAATATAGGAGCGTTTAGCCTCAGCTCCGCAATTTTAAAAACGTTCTTATAAAAAAAGATTGTAAGCCAGCAACGGTCGATTAGATGAGCATTTAACCAAGTAAATTCCCTGACCCAGTCATTACTTTATTTAATCCTTTGATTAGATCTATGCCGTTTGAAGGGAATCAAGCCATTTTCTGGTCATTGTATAGCCAGAAAGAACCCACTATGTCCAAAATGTTTTTAAGTAGAGAGAAAGTCCAGCTTTAGTTTCTACTGTCACATTCTGGCTTTTGAAGCTCGGGGCATGCGCAAAGGGCAATACTTTTCGCTTTCTCCCTTCCGCGCTTCTTTTGTTGTTTTTTTTTCCCTTTTCCTCTTTCGTTTTGTCGGGCATTCACTGGAAGCGTTTTGGCGAGAGGCCAGAGGACCATGAAATTGTTTTGAAGGAAGTACGAGTGGGTAGTGGGACAAGATTTTCAGTGGAATTTTCTGGTGACAATCACCTGATCACATGGATTTTTTGGCAATTTCTCTGGCCTGTTTCACTGAATGGGGCTCATTTGGGTACGGTCTAAGAGATCTCGTCCTCCCACACAAGTTGATTGTCAAAGTTGTCTGGTACCGTCGACAACAATGACATCACAAGTGGTACGAAGAAATTGGTTCCATATGAGCCTTTATGAGCGCTTTCAGGGGTCAATGGGTTAAAATAACCTTTGTAGACCTGGCTGCGAGTCTTGCACGGAATTGAAATTTGGTGTAAGGAGGATATGCACTCATGAGTACCATAAGATATAATTTACATAGTATACAAGTGATGGATGGTATTTAAACATAAAAAGAAACAACTCGTCTAAATAGACTGGAAATGGCAAACTACATACAACAAGTCCTACGACAAGTCAAAAAGCTTGCCGTTTGGTTGTATATATATATTTCTCTGTTTCGGTATTTTTATGCGGACTACCGCTGAAAACTCGTTCCCTGATTTGATCTAGGGTTATTTGATTTACAGTCTCCCAAATTAGTACTTAAAGTTCTTCTTATTATTATTCCCAGACTCCCGTTCCCAGTTCCGTGATCCCCGTTCGTCGTTCCTGTTTTTAGCAGGGTGCAGAAAAGAGTGGGCGGTGAGCGAAGTGTGATGCGGAGAGAGGCTGGGTCGAGGGCGCCCGAGTGTGGTAGTGTTAAAAAATTGCTCAAAAAATAGTATGAAACCTGATGTGAAAAATAGATTTCTGCGAGAGAACAGTGGTTCATCTCTCTTTTAGTGTGCAGAGCATTGCAATAACCTATTGAAGCTGTGGGCAATGCAGAATGTTTTTTAGATACAAAGCCAAAAACGATTTTGCTTGAAATAAATCTCGCTTCTTCAAAACGCGTTACTTTTCAGGTCAGCACGTGAGTAAAAATGTTCATTCCCAACGACCTAAAGCAGCTGAAAGTGTACATTCTTAACTATGTGTAGAAAAACTTAACCTTTTTTACCTGAGTAAATTTTATTCTGCCCTTTTTTTTGACATTTTCGACTTTGAGGTCAAAGTAGTCGGTACAATCAGAACACGTACCGCGGGTGGTCACTTTCGCGCCAGTCAGTTTCAAAACAGTGAGCTACACGAAATCGAGACGAAGACAGTTTATTTCATACAGTCTATCTCAGTCATACAGTAACCACAGTCATACAGTCTATCACAGAGTTAAATTTTTCGAACTACTTTTGGTTTTTCAACTGTTTTCGTCGGCAAATGGCTTCGGGAGCGAAACGAATTTTCTTATCACCTGCCAGCCCAGTCATCCATCCGCAAACAAAAGAATGGCAGTTTCTCCATCTCCACAGCGAGTCACTGGCGGACCAAAATCATCATCTTGCTCAACGCCAACGGGAGTGGGAAGTGTGTCTGCGGCTACTGTTAAGAAACGATTTGCCTGAATCAGATCGAGTAAAAAGCTGCTTGATTTTCCCCGAGTGGCCGTGATCCCATGGACAACTAATCAGGTGATCGACAATTTACCATCTTTGTCCCATATTCCTTACACTCCCTCATTTGCTACACCCAACGAAGCCAGCTCACTTCACGTGGATGATAAAAGAGAACATGAAGCATCTTCTGTGAGATTAAGGATCATTTGCAGATCTTCTAACTCGCCCGGATCTTTTGTCTCACTGCCGTGAGCCGCCATCTTTCTTTATTTACTGATTCCCAGTGTCTCTCCGCATCATACAGCGCTCAAGAACAGAGTGGGCGTTTCACTGCCCATTCTTTTCCGCACGCTGCTTTTAGCCACCAGAATTTATTCGTGGACGTGATTCAACGTCAACGCATTTCCAATTTTGGCACTTTAATTTTTTCAGGTAATTTTAGAGGGGGGCTAGTAGGTGACCCGGGGTCAGTGTGTTTTTGAAATCCACCATTGCCAGCAATTTCTTGCTCCTTACAAACAACTCTTTGGTCAAGAGGCTGATCAACAACAGGCAAAGTGGGCATTTGGCTAGCTGAAATTTTACCTAACAAAACCACCTCTTCCTCTCTTGACAAAACTGAGTCCAGTCAAAACGAACCAGTCTCGGAAAATCAGCAAGATCAGGATTTTGCTGATTAATCAGTTAAATCAATAGCCATGCTGCCTAAAAGATAATAAATTTAAAATCAATAGCCAGAATATTTAATTAACCATCTACGGACGTGACACAACTAACTTGCTCAGCTTGTTCAGACGTCGAGTTAAAAGTTGAACATTTATTGCGTATTTGACAGGACGAGATGGTTTTGTTCTCAATCTGTAGTCCGCAATCTACACTAGTCTGTATTTTATACCCTGTCAGCAGTCTGCATTTTATAATGACTGTCCTGACAGTCTTTGTTGAACACCACGTTAGACCCAACTTTGGATTCAGTTTAACACTGGCATTTAAGACGTAGTATTTGTCATAACCGGTGACGGTAGAGTCTGCAATCTTGTATTTATTACTGGTTGCTTTTGTCTTGCAGGGAACTTTCACGGGCAGAGCTGAATTCTATAATCAAGACATGGTAATGTGGCAATGCGTAGAAGTGGAAGCCATCCTTAATTAGATCGGTTGGCCATAAACAAAAACCGAAAAAAAAGGAAACTGTCTGACTAATGTTAATTAAGTAACCGAAAGTATAAGACAATGGGCATATCAGGCTCATTGATTGATAACGGATAAGTACACAACGGGCCTATTTGTATAACCGTTTCAGTAAAATTTTATGATAAAGGAACGGGACTAACTGCAAGTTTCATACTATATTGACGCATATTGCATGGCTGAATGTATCTATGGACTAATGCTAAACAATACCTTAATTGTGGTGCACAGGTGCATTGTCGTCTTTCTTGAGCAGAAGTGCTATCAAAAGGGTTTGAAGAGTTTTGAGTCCCCTTTAACAAGACCCATGCCACGTGGGTGCATTATTGTTCTCCTCATTCATGATCATTAGGACCATATACATAGGCAAACTTTTGGCATAGACGAGGCACTTCTGCGATCGCCGAAGGCGATAGCTGCAAGGGGAATCACGAGGCGCGATCACCCTTCCCCAAAAAGACTTGACATTCAAACGCTCTGAAACGCTATTTTTGGCATTTCTCATAAGGTATTTTTTAATAATAATAATAATAATAATAATAATAATAAATAATAATAATAATAATAATAATAATAAAGGTCTCTATTAAGCACTCTAAACAACAAACGTGTTCAGTTAAAATGATGTAAATTAAGTCCTACAGCTGCTAACTAATTAACTAGCTAGCTAGCTAACTAACTAATTAACTAACTAACTAGAGAACAAGCATCTATTAATAAAAGTTGTCTTGAAACGCTCAGTTCTGACAAACGGAATGATGTAGTTGTGACGCCTCTTACGTAACGTAACCATAGCTCGTTCCGGTGGCAGAAGGCCATCTAAAGCTGTCAATTACAGTCGGTGATCTTGTCTCATAACGTATTATATTTCGGGGCGATAATATTTTCAATGAAAAAGAGTTCTTTTCAGTAACCAGGCTTAAAAGCTATTTTGAACAGCCTGTCAATACGACTTAAGTACTTGTGATAATACGCACAGCCCCATACTTCCATAGCATAGGTAAATATAGGTAGAATAAGACTAATGAAAAGACGATGACGATGATCTGGCAACGGTAATCCATAGAATTTAGAAACAAGTAAGCTGTACAGACGACTGCTGGCTGTCGATAGGATGTTATCTAAATGTAAATCCCAGTTACACGGATCGGGACGGAAATGTAACACCCAGTAACCGTTTAGACTGGGTTTCCGTTCTATAAAAGCCATAGGAACTGGTAAAGCTTTAGTGGATTTGCAATTAAGCATCTCCCACGTTTTCTTGAAGTTTAGTTGCATGCGATGTACAGTTGTCCATTTAACAACAGATTGAACCTCATTAGCTGCTGACTTACTGTTGCTATCACCCGATTTTACAGGAATACTTAAAGATAAGTAATCGTCAAATTTCACAAGAAAATTTTGATGTGTTGCGATGACCTTAACATCATTGATCATGTAGAAAATAATATAGGGCCTGTAGTATTTGTGTGTTTATCTCTACCCTCCCCACCCCCTGTGTTATAGGACGGAGCATGCGTACTGGGAGAGATGATTAAAAGTTGCACGATGTTTGTAATTGCGTAGTTTTAGTCTGTGGTTAAATCCGAGAAAACACTACAGGGCCTAATACAGCCCCCCGCCCCCCCAACCTAAAGGATTTTTCAGAAAAACGAATGTTATTGTATGAGGAGGCAAGTGCCTGGCTTTACCTCATGCCTCTGGATTAATTTTTTCTGCACATTTAGTATGTCGTGACATAAGCTTAAGGAGGCATTACGGTTGAATTTTTTTGGTAAATGGGGTGAATTTAATTGAGAATGAAAGAAAGAAGAGTAGAAAAGAGTATACACTTTGATCAGTTAGCCTGCCAATGGGCTCAGGGGCACCTTGTTTTGTCCGTGGACAGTACATCTGGCCTTTATCTACTAATTTTTCACTTCCTATTTTCAACTGCCTATAAATCCAATATTTTCCATTTTCCCTCAATTTTCAATTCCCTTCCTCCCAACTTTTATTCCTTGTTTTGTTCGCGGACAGTATATCTGGCCCCGGTTCCTGAAAAGACGATTAGCGCTAATCGAGGGTTAAATCCTGCTAATCGAGGAATAAAATTTGTCCTAAGGTTAGTTTCTGTTCCTGAAAGCACGATTAGTGCTATCCAAGGGATAAACTGAGGGTTAAATTTAACACACCTAGAGAGGTCGATTAACTCACTAATCGGTGAATAAAGTTGAACAAAGTTTGTCAAAACAAACAAAATGGCGGACTTACTGTTCCCGGTAATCCGTCCACAAGTACGTGAAAGGAAGTTTAGTCAGCACGAAATTTACCTTGACGAATTTTCAGATGAAGAACTTCGCAGTAGATACAGATTTGGCAGAGAATCCATAGAGTTTCTAACGGAAATCCTTGAAAACGATCTGCAACGAGAGACGAAGAGAAACCATGCGCTGTCGCCGACACTGCAAATTCTTGTAGCCTTGCGTTTTTTTGCGAGCGGCAGCTTTCTACAAATCATCGGCGACACTGTTGGTCTGCCGAAATCTTCAGTCTCAAGGGTGGTAAAAGATGTCTCGCTTGCTCTAGCGCAGAAGCAGAGTGACTTCATTTTGTGGCCTTCTCCCGCCGAACTACAAGAAGTGAAGCGAGGCTTTTATGACAAAGGCGGGTTCCCTGGTGTCATTGGTTGCGTCGACGGGACCCATGTGAGGGTCCAGGCACCCAGAGCGAACGAAAATGACTTCGTAAACAGAAAAGGATTTCACTCGATCAATGTGCAAGCAGTGTGCAACCATAAAGGTAGAGAACACAATGAGCGATCAATGATTATGTTATGCTAAAATTAGGTATCAAAAGCGCGCAATTGTTCAACCTGGGAGGGTGGGCCGGGGCACATCATTTGATAGATTAAGAATTAATAACTATACTTTAAAAATCACTTCTAGAAACAATTTTTTTTCGTTTTGTTCTTGTTTGGAGTTGCATGAGCATCTCTTGAAGTCCATAGCTGAAATAGTTTCTGTTTAAAGAGGCCATCCCCGTACATCAGTAACTTCTCTACTACATCCTTATCTATTATCACACTGCTGTAAACACTATGCATGCAAAGGCTAAGCACAACTTATTGGAATTTTATAGGCATGTTCACAAACATTGTTGCAAGATGGCCTGGGAGCACGCACGACAGTTTTGTCTTCAGCAACTCGCACATTGGCCAGAAGTTGGAGAGTCAGCCCCACTCAATAGAAGATGGTTTGCTACTGGGAGATAGTGGGTATCCATGTAAACCGTATCTCATGACACCCTACCTTAACCCAACAACTGCAAAACAGGAGGCATACAACAAAGCCCACACAGGTACAAGGGTGGCCATCGAACAAGCCTTTGGCTGGTGGAAGCGCCGTTTTCATCTGCTTCACTCTGAAGTAAGGATGAACCCTGAAAAGACCTGCCAATTGATAGGTGCATGTGCAGTGCTGCACAACATTGCATTGCTCAGGAATGAGCCAATTGATGGCCTTCTTCAGAACGAGGACCAGCCAGACATTGCCCCTTATCATGGCCCAGAAAATGGAAAGGCTGTGAGAGACTATATTTGTAATACCTTTTTCTAAATTTCGCTGTCACATCAAACTGCATTAAAATTTTGACTTCACGAAAAAGGAATCTATGATGTGTGAAATTAAAGGGTCCGACTATGACTGATCTATAGTCATTTTAGGTCAACAAGGATTTTAAAATACAGTGAAAAATGGAGCTAGGTTTCTCAAATGAACTGTCATGGGGCAACGTAAACAAATTAGGTTTAAAAGTAATTAACATCTAATTTTTGAAGGGGAGAGGAACTGCCCTTTCTTACAACAATTGACTTAGTCTTACAACATTTCATTCAACAAACCCAGCTCCATCTTTTCTCAAACTGTTACCATAACCTGCAAGAGCCACAACACAACTTCAGTGTAAAGTATGTGGGTTATATGCCTAAGCCTCTTACTCCAAAAATCAGTCAAGCATTTACCGGTACTATCAAGGTAAAACCTGGAGTAATGTAATGTTGATTTTATTATTCATATAAACTGTATACTAAGAATTCAAAAGCACAAAATACAACTGAATTCAGTAGCGAAAGGTCATTGTTTGAAAGCAAGCCAGCCCTTCATGTGTGTTTCTAATGCAATTATTTTGTAAGTTCCTGCAAGGAAGGTACTCTTAGAAAAAGTTTGGTGGGAAGGAAAGGGGGAAAATGAGGGAAACAAAACAAAAATTATTGTGTATGCTTGAAGCTTAATATTTAAGGCATTGACCATGTGGTGTCTGAATTCAGCTTCACTTTTAATTTAATTCAATTTAATTTAATGTAAAAATTATTTATTTGATTTGATTTGATTGGCATTCTTTGTGAAGCCAGATCCATTTATTATTATTAAAAGTTGATCAAAGAATAAAAATTCTTTACATGTAACTTAACCTTTTCAGGGCTCACAATAGTTTTCGGACGATGGCCAGTCATGTTGACTGGCCAAAGAAATTTTAGCTTGGTCACATCTTGTTTCTGATCAGTCAAAATATTGAAAAAAGAAATTGACTTATGATGGCCTGTTAACCCCAAAATATCATTTATTCACTAGTTTAAAAGTGGATTAATGCACAGAAGGGCTTAAACCATCATCCTTTTAAATTTGTGAACGTAATCAATGTTTACAAAGAGAAAAAATCTAATATTACAATTTACAGGATTTCACTTTTTATTGGAGACAGTATGTGCATGTGACCGGTCAACTTAACTGGCGATTGAAGTTTTTGGCTGGTCAGGTCACCATTCTGGCCGGACATTGTCTGTTGACAGGTTGTTATTTTGAGCCCTGCTTATGATCATGCGTGACAACCACTAAACCCTGCAGGTAAGGACAACAACATTTCCAGCAAGGAGGTTTATTAATCATGTTACATAACAACAACCCCTCTAGCAGGTTTCAACAAAACACTGATCCCAGGTCAACTGACCCCCAACTGACCCCCACTAAAATGCATTGGAGAAATTAAAACACAATAATTAACAATACATTGAGGCTGAATCAAATCCATGACTAGCTTACCTAAATTTAAAAGATGGCAGACAAGCTGACTGAGTCCCACTTTCTGACTTACATGTATTTCATGAGAAGTGCTTGCATCTCTTCGCTGATAAGCAGCACAAATGAAATTCAAGCATCATCAAGTATGTTAGCTGCTTCCATGAAAAAAACAGAAAGAAACGAAAACAGTTTGAAGATAAACACAAGCAAGCGACACGCACACATCACACAAGTCCATCACACAGCACCCAGCTCATGCACCAATTTATTTTTTCTGTTTGTCAAAATCAAGATAACAGTAGGCTACCAAAAATGTAATGGCACTACATTAAGTAATCCAAAATCAGGCCAAACAAATTAAAGAAACATCAAAATTTACATGAAGATGAAGAATGGACAGAGGTTGCTGTATCATTCCTGATTGTCGCTTAATTGTGTTTATCTTCCAACTGTTTTTGTTTCCTCCTGTCTTTATTGTTGTTGTTACATGGTTTTTCATTGAAACGTATAGTTGATGATGCTTCAATTCATTTTCTGCTCATCTATCAGAGAAGAGAACCGGGATACTTGTAGTGAAACAAGTCGGTAAGTAGAACCTCAGAAATTTAGTTAAGCCACAATTTGCAATGAATTTGATTCAGCCTCAATATATTTTTAATTATGTTATTTTGATTTTTCCAGTGCATTTTAAAGGGGATAAGTAAGGGGTCAGTGTTTGGTTGAAGCCCCCCCCCCCCCCCCTTAACACAAATAGTGATTGTTGACATAAAAAATAAAATCTCTCAGAATATGGTGTAAGTTGTTGTTTGGGCTTGCTGCTCTAACAGCTGCACTTGTAGTGTCAGCTTCCTTTTTTTTAATAACAAATTTTCTCTCTTAACACTAAGACAGTCATACTGCATTTGCAGCACATCTTCACTTCTCACACGCCTCTTTCTTGGTTTGGACGTTTTGTCTGTGTGGCAGCCATCATCTTTGTCATCTTGGTCATTTCCAATTTCACACTGGTCTTCTGCAAAATATTTTCACATATTTGTAAGAGATATTTTCTGTCATTTTTAAGGCTTAAACATATCATTACATCACAGGGTAAAAGCCATTACAAACCAATTGTCTGCAAGTAGATTGCTTCTGTTTCAGATTTCGTGTTATGTAAACGACAGCCGCCGGGTTTAACACCTCCGAGTCACAGCGACTTTTACAAATTTCGCAAAAAGATTGACAACCGCAGGCTTTTTCAATATAAGAAGCGACACCATCAAATTTATCTGCAAACTTTTAAAAGCTCAAAAAAGTCAACCATCGAAAACAAAGACCTCTTCGTCGCTCTCACTTCGAGTAGAATGTTGACTTGCCATTTTCTTGCTTACAAACAATTTCCAATAAAACTTACTTAAAAGTGAAGTTACTTATCTTTTAATGTACGCATCAGGCTCTGCAGAACTTTCCCCGTTGAAGAAATGGTAAGCGAGTGTCAAACATGGCGGCCCGACAGTCAGTTTCAAGGAAATCACATGACGGGTGTTTATTTTGCAACAATAGATATTTGCATACTACTTACCAGCTCCTTCGTCTCCGCCAGTTTCGAAACCACGCAGGCCGGCAAAAGCGGGTGTATCTTCAAATATTTCAATTATTTGTTCGCTCGACTGCGAGGGTGGCTTTGGTGGTGGGCCACCACCGGTTTTCTTGCTCTCCATTTTAAATGTCGAAAACTCCTTCTTCGCAATAGAATGGAGATTTTTCCATTTATCTTTCACTTCCTGCACTGTGCGGTTCGCCTGACCCACCGAGTTCACGTCTTTGGTGATTTCCTCCCATATTTGATTTTTTTTCTTGTTCGTGATGCTGTTTGTTAGCTTAGAGTGGATGGTTTCTAGATTATTGCGAACACTCTCTGTAATTACAGAAATTTCGTTCACCGAAAAATTTTTTTTCCTCTTCCTCTCGACCTTCGTCACCTCAACTTCCGTCACTTCATTTTCCGCCATTTTTCTTCCTTTTCCCTCTTTCTTCACTGCTTCCCCGCGCGCACTGGAACATTTTTCGCGCCAAATTGTCGAAAACTGGTTAAACTAGTCTTTATTGTCACTAATCTAGGATTAGTTAATCGAGGAATAAATCTGTTTTCAGGAACGCCTTTTTAACCTCCGATTAGTTATTCCCGGAATAAGAAATGTAATCTTGGTTTAACTCTTAATCTGGGGATAGTTTAATCGGCTTTTCAGGAACCGGGGCCAGGCCTTTACCTACTAATTATAAATTCAATATTTTCCATTTTTCCTCAGTTTTCAATTCCCTTTCCCACCAACTTTTATTCTTTCAAAACAATCCAAAAATTATCAAACATTTACTGCAGCAAGGACTCCAACCTAATGGATCCATTTTTCGATTGCATGAAATCGAGGCCATATTTCGGGAGAAAACGTGCTGCGACCGGATCCTGTTTTATATGCACGTGATTGGCAGCATTGTACCTGCAAAGCAAGCCATGTGCTGTTGCAGGTAATATTCTAGCTCTCATAGTTTTGCCTCTCCGAAAATCCTGGAAGCTTCGATTCAAATAAACAACAATGATCTCTCTAAGGCTAGGCTGGTTTTATTCACTTATCGCAAGTTATACGGTGTGACCACACTTAGTGGAAAGAGCATCACCTCTGGCTTTGTTTACATAAGTGAGGGAGCTGATCAAGTCAGAAAAATATATACCGACGAAGTCAAACATAAAACAGGATGATGATCAATCCAAAAATCAGTAGGTCGGCAAATACACCGAAGTGGCTGAAATAAACGAGGGAAGGTGTTTTAGTACTCTCGTCCTCAAAAAGTTTCAAGATGGCGGATTGTCCAGAACCCTGATAATCGTTAAATCAGTTGGCGAACGTAAGTAGTAGATACCCGCAAATAGGACAAAAAAGGTCACCAAATAAGGTCACCAAATTTCATGAAAATTGAACAATTAGTTTTCTCAAACGACTTGCCCCAAGATTATTGGTACGTCACAGCAGGTGCCCAAGTTACTCCCCCCCCCCACCCCTTGCCAAGCCAGTTGTCAATGAGAGTGGATGAAACTAAGTTCCCAAGGTAGTTCAAACAATTTAGTTTTTACTCATAATTAGTTTTAGTTCAATATTTCTGTTTACCACGAAGTACTCCATACAACAAATTTGACAAAATTTTGGCGTATTTTTGCGTGTATCTACTACCTTATTAATAGATAATTTTGTTACTCGAGATGATTTACTTAGTTGAGCTGCTTTGGTTACATTGCTAGGTATGATTCGCCTGGGTGTTACTGATTTAAACAAAAAGAGAAGCAACTCGTCTAAATGGGCTATTGACTCAGAGGCCATGAGGGCGAGAGGAATAATTGTTTTAGTAAAATCCAACTAGTTGGTCAAAAAAAATATCGAGACAATACATCTTTCGCTAGTTAAAGCTAGACTTTAATTCTTATTTGCCGCCAAAACATTACAAATACGGCAACATTTGTCAACAGTTCAAATTTATTTTGTGCATTCCTACCGTTAAATATCTTCATTCCATATTTAGTTGACTTCTTTGTAGAGTTTGGTATAGATTTATGTAATAATGAGCTCAAATATTCGTCCGAAACTTCAGCAAAACGCGATTCAGCCGCCATTGTTTTGGTTTTCAAAGCGAGCGCTTTTCGCTACTAGTGGGCTATAACAAATAGCCTATTAGTAGCTCAACCAATCAGAACGCAGCATTGATAATAGACCACTAGTTGGATTTTACTAAAGTTTGATAGTTTAAGTTTAACTTTAATGATGCTTTTTACAACCGTACAAAAATATCAAAATGATAGATAATTAAAAAAAAATATATATATAGGTACAGAAGGTAAAGGAAAGAAATAGGGGGAAACTTAATTCCCATATAAAAACTGCCCTATAAGCTTTAATTTAATGCAGGGTTTTGATACCTACCGTTTAAACCGGACGCGCTACATCACTTGGATGCGAGACACCCCTGAAGGTATACGGTCACCTTAATTGACTTTCCAACAACCGGAAATAAGTACAGTTCTCTGCTGGTCTTTAATCCATTGTTCAGTGGCGGTGCTAGTCGTTTGATATGATAAGCCTCCTTTTATAACAGTATATTCCAGTTAAAAGCACTGGCAATTAGTCACATCATAATAGCTTCCATTTTTTAATCTTAAATTGTCCTTGAGCTATGGAGGAAAACTTTTGAATAAGCGACTTGTGAAAACAAGGTTTCTGAAAATCGGACGGAACGGGAAAACTCTGGAAAACTCTTTGGGAAAGGCTTCTTCCTGGGAAACTCGCTGGTTGCGGAAGGCCGAGATCTATTAAGGCACGGGAATATCGTTGAGACAGTAAATCCACTCAGGACTTGGTTCTAACATAGGGTTTAATACCAAGGATATAACCAAGGGTGTAACTAGGATTTCACACAGGATGTAACTAAAGAATCGATGCACCTACAATACACTTTTATTTGTGCGAAACCTACAATCTTAGGTGATGAAGTCACATCATTAAAAATTCAGAACTATAACCGTTACCTGATACAGTTGTAAAGAAGCGATTGGCTATGACGGAATTTCCCATTTACAACACTGATTATAATCACTTCCAAAAGTTATACAGGTGGATAACGGCTTCTAACAGGTTGAGTTACACCTTGAATGCTTATTACAGTTATGATGCTACAGAATAATTAACGCTTCAGTGACTAACAACAGGTTGTGTTTACAGATTATTCAACTTGGAACCAAAGACTAAATATTTTCTACGTTGGTTTTTATTAGTTTTTATCAGCAAAAGCAGAATAAGCTTAATAACAATAAATCCTCTCATCACAGACCCTCAAAATGACTTTGCATACTTCTACTGACGCAGTTTGCTACGATAGATATTTATTCGTCCAAGCGACTCGCAATTGAAAGATTTTAAGTTTTCAAAACTATACCTTTTGCTTTGAGCCTTTTTATCAAAGCGAGGGTACTGTAGGTGCACACTCTTTCTTATGAAAGTAAATTCTCAGTCATTGCAAAGAAAACTAATATCCATGTGAAAAGCTTTGCACGAGGACTCGCTTTTAGGAGGAGGCAAACCTAAATTCGGCCTATTTTTGTTTCAAACTGACCCACTCCTACCCGCGGTCAGATGTTGGCCGAAAATAAGAAAAGTTGTTTTAAAGATAACTTAAGGGTTTTAAGTTTGAAAGCTCAAAGATTATTACTTTTTCCGAAGCCCTTTAAAAGTGAAGCATATGCAGACTGTTCGGTTCGGTGTCCGCTTTGTTCAGTCTGTTTCAAGGCGCGATTTGCGGAAAACCGATTCATCAATTGTTTAAGCCAGTGTAGTTAAATGTAAACTCACAAACTCAAAACAAACTTCTCAATTGTAAATGTCAAACAAAACACCTCATTTTTGGACTAGCCTTTTATTACGTTTGACCGCGGTGAAGGTTAAATGACACTAAGCTATATTATGGTATAGTCTGATTATTGGAGACCTTTACCAGTTGTGCATCAAGGAGGTGGTTGGGACAAGAGCGGTTATCCTTCAGATCCTTCAAATGTTTGAGGAGCAAAGTTCATTCAACTTTTGGAGGAAGCTGAAGGCCTCATTTTTCACAAATGCTGTTCCATGGCGAAAAATGTGGAAGCATTGCATCAGGCACCTGGACACCGTTTTCCAGAAGAACTTTGCATAGCGCATTCCCTTACCTGCGGCCAGAAAAAAAAAGGCATTGTTTTGGCATTTCTTCCCTTAAATCGTCTGCAAAAGTTATGAGTGCTCCCAAAATTTTATGTTCAATTTGATTATCTGCCGTACACGAAAGATAATTCAAACAGTCACAAAGGAGGAGTTTCCGCAGCCCAAATGTGAGCCTGTACTGGATTTTGGGTAAAAAGGTGAACGCACGGGCACACTAAAATGACACACTAAACAATAGGTAGCATCGTAAAATGACACGCCAGGGTGCGAGCCCTGTGTCAAACGACACACCTAATTAACTTATCGGCTTTTGTTTTTATCGCACACCTGAAACGAAGCCACGTGTTTTGTTGTTTGTGTCAAATTAAAAAAGAAAACAAAGAAGCCGTGCAAAATGGCACATTAGTGAGCAAAAAATGACACCTGAGCCAAATGAGACGCGAGCAAAATGGCACGCTAGCGGTGTCTACTAAACAATCCTTTGACTTCATACTTCAGTCTACGACGATTTTCATGTTTTATCGAACAACAAAATCGGACACGAAACATGCCTATTCCTTACCTCATATTCCTTTGAAATAAAGTTTTGTCTCCCCGTTCGAGAACAGCAGTTCTTATCTCACAATACATAAGTTATATAGTCACGCGACACGACATGCCGAAGCCAGTAACAACTAACATTAAAAGAGTAGTGACTCAAGAAACTCTTAAAATATTAAGTACACAATCATCAATGAATATAGCAAACTCATAGAAGCTTGAGACGTAAAATTAAATATTCAAACGCCGGATAAAACTAATTTCATTTTATCGCAATCGCCGTCTAAGCAGAATCCACATCCCTTTGCGAAAAGCTGCACACAATTATATTAAAAATGCCATGAAGAAATCTTCGATGGACCAAAACGGCAAAGAAGCACCATATGCAACTTTTATTTTCTTACAAAGCTTACCCAAGGCAACAAGGAGCACTAAACTGTTGAGTATCACGAAAAGGACATTAACCAGTAGTGAATCGTTTCTCTTTCGACCATGAGTGATTTCACAGTTGGTGTACGTAACACCAAGGGCACACATCAAGGCAGATGACCCACAGCACAAAGGTTTGGAGTCGCTCTTCAAACTTTTCTTTTATCGGTCGAAAGAAGGTGTGGGCCACTCCAAAGGCACTTACAGTGAACACGGTGATGACAATCTGTGAGAGGCTTTCAGATCCAAACAGAAATATTAAGGCGATTAATATTAATTTACGATACATCTCTGTCACCTCCCAAAACCCAGAATTTGTCCTCATAGTCAAAAAAGACCTTCAATCCGAAGGCAATTTCTTCATTACCAGGCGATTGGCGGTATTTGTGAATAAGGAAAAGCACAATGACAGGAAATCCTAGGGGGTATACACCAAATACAGCAGCAATGTGCCAGAACAGGTTGTGTTGGGAGGTGAAACATTTGATGGAATAATCAGCCCTCAGGAGGAAAATGCACTGAGTTTTGTCATTTGTAAAGCAATGCTCAACGCATGCGCCTGGCAGAGGTAGAATTTGAATGATCAGTTTACTCGTTACTGGATATGAGGCCAGTAGAAACAAGAAAATATTCCGATAGCAGGATTTTTCAAACAAAATACTGCCAGTTTCTTCTCACTTTCAAAAAGATCTGGTCTCTTCTTGATGAGACGCCTCTTTAGAAATAGGTAAATGAAAATGAGAGAAACAACAGAAACGTTCACAGACAGCATCAGAATAAATCTAAAGAACTGGTCCAGTCGCAGTTGTGGGTAGATACAACTTAATGGAGCAAACTGAAAAATGTTTCCCTCAAAAAGTTTCATACATCTTTCCATGGAAATCAAAGCTACCGGCCACTGTACCCTGGCTAATGCCGAGAAAATACCAATAATAACCTGATAGAACCCGATCACAATTTTAAAGCAAGACATGATGACATCCACGACAGTACGATCATTCTCCGTTTTCTTGGAGTCTCCCCAAAGAACCATCAGAAATACCACAACAAAGAGTGCAATAGCTGCGAGAGAAGAGACTACAGGGAAAACTACTCGCGGGCATTTCAAGCAGGTGTTAAACCTTAGATAATAGCCCTTGGCGCAAGTAGCACATAAGATTCCCTAGTATCCTTCTTGGCATTCGGAATCTATTCCTCCCTTGCAAGAGTCAGCATAAGGACATTTTACTGGCTTTGGTAGTGGCAAGGAAAATTTGGAGAATCTGTCGTTGTAATCAGGACCCTGGGTGTGGATGTTATTGACAAAATTCTTATAGTCCTCTTGACTCTTTTGGTTGATCCACTTCCAGTAATGACTTGGCGCCAGTATTGGTGTATCGTCAACACAGTTCAAATCACCATCTGGACACGCCAAGCAAGATCCGAAACGATCCAGGCGGTAAAATCCGGTAAGACATCTGCAAGCGCGATAACCAGCGGTCTCTTTGGAGAGGGTACCTGTTCAGGAGCATGAAGTTTAGGAGGTTAAATTGGGAAATCATTTGAGCAGTGTCACTTAGGGAGGTATTAGAAGTCTCGATATTTGTTCATTTTCAGTTTTGATGTGCTCTTAACAAAAGAAAACACATCGAGATTGGAAATGCGGAATTGTTCTTTTTTTCTGGTTTGTCATGGGGAAAGTGGATATTACTGCCATAAAAGAATAATTATGTGGCTATTATGCCGTTGTATTGTATATGTTCCGAGTATTTTTAATAGCAGTAGTGTAAACTCAGCTCCGTAGTTCTTACCGTAAGGGCATGCCAAATAGTCAGCCGCACTTTTACCAGGGTGACGTTCCACTGACACATACGTACCCACGCCGCAGTGTTTGCATTCGACCTGTCCCATTTGGTCTGGATGGAAACCTCCTGTTAGTGCAAAAGCACTACGTTTAAATCCATCTCTGTAATAAGTCACGTCATTGGTAAGCAGAATATGAAAAGTAGCTGAAGGAGCACATGAACTGCAAGGATAAGAAATCACAACTTAAATCACAAATCACAGCTTATAGGAGCTTTCCAGAAAAAAAAGGTTGTTGCCCGAAAGTCGCTGGTATATTTTCAAAAACAAAATCGTCCTTTAACTGGGTTTGTCACCGTCGACGAGAAAACAGTTTTGTATGACCGCGACACTCGGCTAAATCAGATCGTTTCGCCTTTTATTGCCACCACGACTCTGTTTACAGCCTCCGTAATATATATATTTAGGCAAGCCTAAAAGCGGCGCTCCACAGTTCTTTCCCTATTGTATGGCATTTACCGATAAAATAAAATCAATGCCAGGACTCGAGGCAGGACTCTAGTAAGGACTTCTGTATTGTGATTATAGTTTTTACTGTTTTGCTGCAGAGCCACAGCCACCATTCAAACATGTGCTAACGTTCATTTTCGATTTATCATCGGCCTTTTCCACGTTGGATCAAGGGACTACATGACTATGAGCATAAACGATTTTGCTTCATCACAGTTTAATTACATCCGATTACATTTCAATACAAACGGTGTAAATCTCTAAACTATAGATTAACATTCCCAGTGACTCACTTTTAAATCCAACATCACAACCGGTTATGTGCTGTGGCTAAGTGACAAATTTTCTAACATGTATCGTTGACATTTTAACCTCAACAAACCGAAATATTCCACAACAAAACAAAATGAGAAAACCTGTTTACTCGTGCCCTTTCTTGTTCTTTCTCTCGCTTTTTTAATTTGTCACTGATACTCCGCCAACGAATAGACAAAACTGAATTTGTTTTAAAATTTGGCCATGCAATTTCCCGCCACAAAACGCGGGTTGAGAACTGCGTGTATGGGCAAATTATCTTTCCAAAAACAGTTTATATGGAAGCGCCCTTATATGCGAGCTTGCTCACGAAAGGGTTAACTGGAGTATCACATTTGACTTTGGCTTACATGATGGGGTGGACGTACGTACGGTCGGACGGACGGTCGGTCGGTCGGTCGGTCGGTCGTACGATGACATCATAACCAAAATTTCTCGGATGGATGGGTTACCATATTTTCTTAGCAATGGTGCTCCGCGCACGCGCGCCTTCCGCGCGCGCGGAGCTCCGCTATAAGTATAGGTAATCACATGATTCCGAGTGCAATTTGGAATAAATAAGCACGAGTAAATTTACAAGTGCTTATTTATTCCAAATTGCACGGGAAAAATCATGTGATTACTTATTAATAATACACTTGAAAAAATTACTCGATGGTGATTGGCTGAGAGCAGTGCAGTTCAAGTGTAACACCGTGCAGAAAGTGTAACACCAGTGCAAAAAAGTGTAACACGAGTGCAAATTACAACGAAGATTTCCGAAGTTAAAACGAAGACTCGAAGACTTCCGAAGGCCAACCGATGTATTTAGAAGACCACCGAATATCGTTCGAAACCCTCCGAAGATTTCCGAAGACCACACGAAGATTTTCGAAGATCGGCGAACACTTCCGAAGATCACCCGAATGCTTCCGATGATTTCCGACGATCACCCGAACCCTTCCGAAGATTACCGAAGATTACCCGAACATTGCCGAAGATTTCCGAAGATTATCCGAACACTTCCGGTGATCTCCGGATATTTTCGAAGCTTCTCCAAGTTTCGGAAGATCGAGGGCAATGCTAGTCTGAAATGTCAGCCGTCTCCTCTCCCTAACCCACAGGGGGCGCGGGCGAGAGAGACGTCTGAATTCCGAGCGTTATAATGTCATCCGGTGACGTCACGTTTTAATTTAGGCAATGTTGCATAAATTTATTTCTTAACAGGACGGCGGCCACGAGTGTTGATTGCATGCATATTTATGAAGGTGTCTGGGTTTTGTGTGCCGTTAAGCTTGACGATGAAGCCTCTGGAGTAAATTTACGGGATCGTAATTCTTTCTCAATCGAACTCGCAATTGACAATAGGCTAAAAGCGCGGTATGTGTTTCCCCTGTCATCGCAAAAGTCCTTCGGGGAAAATTTGCCTACAATAACGTCAATAACGGATGAGTTCGTGCGAAATTTTGGAAAAAGCCGATGTGAAGGTTGACAAAAACATCCAGAAAGAAGATAAAGCAAAGCGGTCCTCTGTTCATCCTGCAACTTTGTCTAGCCAAACCTCAATAAATCCCTGCAAACGTGCCTCCAATATTGTGTTGAAATCGCCGTGTGTGTTCCCCGCGATGAAATAAATCTAAACTATGTAACGCAATACTAAGAAGTTCTTTGTTCCCCAACGTTGCTTGCGAATGTAACCGTTGGCATGTTAACCAATGATAAAAAGTCATCTAATTCAAATGTGTAAGAACCAATCAAAAACTACCTACCATATCTGCACAAGTACGTGACGTCACCGGATGACATTATAACGCTCGTAATTCAGACGTCTCTCTCGCCCGCGCCTCCTGTGGGTTAGGGAGAGGAGACGGCTGACATTTCAGACTAGGGCAATGCCTTCTGCGTACCTCAGTAGTCAATGTATGGGCTGAAGCTTTATAAGTAGTCTATTTTTTCAAGTGTATTATTACTTGCATAACTGTACTGTAGGTCTGTAACTGCAATGCGATAACAACCCCACAGTAAGTCTCAAAAACCGAGATAAATCAACTCCTTAGCGCCAAGGTTCGACCTCTTTCGGAGCAGTAAGCTCCAAGCCTGCAGGTAAACATATGACTTCTGTTGTTGGAGAAAACTAGAGCCTAGTGCACAGAGCACCCTAGAATCAAGAACTAATGCGGTGGCATTAACAGGGTTTTAAAGCCGCTTTCGTTTTAATTCGCTGTGACGGAGGGCTAACGCTCGAAACGTCAGCTATTACAATCCCTGTACGGTGGTCAATTTATATTATCAACTCCGTTGATAAAACCGACGCAGCACCACAGTTTCTTTCGAAACTACCCCCTTTATTCATTTTAATTAGATTTATATTAGTTTCTACGGCATGTGGTCAGCTAAAAATCTCAGACCACTTTCTTTGCCTAATTAGAAATTACGGTTCAAACCATTTTACAGCATTGAAACAAATTTGGTTTTATTAACGGCCACAATACAAGGATACAAAAGGCTGACGTTTCGAGAGTTCGTGAGAGGGAATAAAACCGGGAAGTATGAGTTGTGTGTGATTCATATTGTCGGGCAAGTAGAAACCTCTTTGTACCCCCTCACCATGAGAGATATTGTAAACTGGTTAAGAGTTCTTCGGAGTGGCGCTGTTGTAGCTGTCGGTCAGTGTAAAGATAAACAACTACGTTTATTGCCGGATTTAAGCGTTGGTTAGTGCTTGTCGGCTCAGGAATGGAATCATTCCAATACACAGAAGATGGAGCTTCGCTAGCGCTATGGTAACATGGTAGTTCAAGGTTCATTTATTCACACTACTGATTTACATAAAATTAACATAGGAAGAAAAGTATATTTACAACACATGATTATTCGATAAGTAATTACAGTACCGGTTATAAAATGTGTATGGTGGTCAAAGTGGCGAAGGCTTTCTAGTTGACCACCATGTAGTGAAAAACAGAAATAAATTAATCGAATGAAAAGCGTTCGCTCAACCCATAGTTAGTAAACTATACTCTACCGTGGGGGCTAGGTTGTGGATTTAAATTTTTGCTCCAATCGTCCTCATTTTTCAGCATCTTGTTCCAGTTGTTTTATAAGGGGTCTAACTCCTTGGGAACGAAACTGTTTACGTTGCATGCTAGAGTATGTGTGGAAACGTTTTATGAGTACCATTTAGGTAAACTTCGATTAATTTCTAATGTCTAGAGACATGCTTTCTTTCCGATGCTGGATTTTACTCTCGAATAGCTTGCACAATGAAGGAATATCGGCGATTTTTCGATGGGCTGGAAAGCAGTACCGTACTCCCACGGCTTTAACCCCCAATTATATTTCTCTCCTCCTTTAATTAACGCCCCCCCTTTTTTTTTTCAATCGCCACCTTATTGTAATACTAAATGAGTTTACAGAGATTTGTTAAAATATGGCAGGAAAGCCCAAAGAAACCATGGGGCTTATGCAACGTGGGCTTTCCATGCTAAATAACGATGAATAAACTTAATATTAGATTAACTGAGCGGCAAAGGCAGAGTAATAATGAAACGAAAGAAAACAGAAGAAAGAAAGAGGAAGGGGGTGGAGGGGAAGGAGCAAGTTAAGAGAGAATGAATTTCTTTAGATTTTTCTTAAAAGTAGATATACTTACTGAACTTACAACGTCGATGTCTGGACTAAGCGAATTAAAAAACAAGAGGACTTGGCGTTGAAACGTGAGAAACGTCTTATATTAGTTCTGCACTTTGGAACTTGAAAGGAACTGGTGTTCCTGGTATCATAATCATGAGCCTGATTCCTTCGTAGAAATGTGTTATTAAATACATCTGGTAACAACCCGATTTTATATTGAAACATAATTTTCCCTATTTCTGCTAGATACATATCACTTAGCGGAAAGATACCAAAATTCTTAAATATTGGTTCTGTATGGGCGCCGTAAGAAGATTTACTTATGATTCTCATAGCTCGTTTTTGCAGCAATACAAGACGTTTCTAGGATAGGTTGACCCTTAAACACTTATGCATATATTGCAAATACGGATGGACAAGGGAGAAATAAAGTGCACGCAAGGCAGATTTGTAGAGGCAAAAGCTTGACTTGGAAATAACACCTAAAGACCTGGAGACTTTGGAAGCTAGGTAAGCAATGTGCGATTTCCATGAAAGATCGCCGTCCAAAATCACTCCTAGAAAAACATGATCACAAAGTTTTACTGTGAAATAATCAAGCGGTTGCCTTTTTTTGTCTTGGCTTAAATAATATATATTTAGTTTTCTTAATATTAATTGAGAGCCTATTAGCTTGAAACCAAGAGGTTAACTTAATCAACCCAAAATTTACGTTCTGAATTAGGAAATTAAGGTTTTCATGACTAAGGAAAACATTAGTCTCATCCGTGAATAAAATAAATTCAAATTCTTTTGATATGTTACAAATATCATTAGCATATATCAAGAGAATGGAATCCTGTGGGACCCCACAATTAACACATTGGGTAGCTGAACAATGGCCATTGTATTGAACAAATTGTTTTCTGTTGGCAAGATAGCTTTTAAACCATTCTAGGGCAGTCCCGAAGACTCCATAATGCTCAAGTTTTCCTAAGAGAATTTCATGGTTAACTGTGTCAAAAGCCTTGGATAAGTCAAGAAAAATGCCAACAATGTATTCTCCGGATTCAATATGCGGATGAGATTTTGTCATATAACTGGATAAGTGCTAGAGAGGTCGAGTGGTTTTTCTTTTCCAAACTGATTTTTAGGCAGGATACTAAAGTTATTTAAAAAGTCTAGGAGACGATTGTATATTACCCGTTCAAATAATTTGGAAAATATCGGTAGAACGGACACCGGTCTATAATTACTAAAGAATTGTTTATCACCGGTCTTAAAGATCGGGACTAAGCGCGCTATTTTAAGCTGGTCAGGTACAACGCCTGATGTAATAGAAAGATTAATAATGTGACAAAGAGGTTCAGAAATTAGGTCAATTGTCTCTTTAACAATACCAATTGGAATATTATCGTAACCAGATGAGATTCCATGCCGAAGAGAATTGCAGATAAGGATAATTTCCTGCCTAGTTGCGAGGTCAAGAAACAAAGAATTTACGTTTTTTGACGGAAAAAAGCGTGAATAAGTGTCGTTCGAATTAGGTATTTTTTCAGCAAGTTTAGGGCCAATATTAGAGAAATATTCACAAAATTTGTCAGCAATTTCAGTCGGAGCGTCACACACGGCATTACCGACAATAAACGAAGAAGTAAGATCTGAAGTGTTTTTCCTCCGATTAAGTACCTCATTGAGTATTCTCCATGAACCCTTAGCATTAGATTTATAGTTATCTAATTTCTTTTCATAGTATAAACGTTTTGAAATTCTTAATGAATGACTCAATTTGTTTTTGTACCTCTTATAGAGCTGTTCACGTTCATGAGTTGGATTATTAAGATACTCGGCTGCTTATACAATATGTTCTTTTCCTTTATAGATTTTAGAAGGCCTACAGTTATCCAGGGTTTCTTGATAGCTTGACGTCAAGCTCTTTTCCTTTTGTTATACAAAGTGGTAAACTTTTCCAGGAAACTTGCATAAGCGTGAAGAGGATCATTAAAACTGGGCAGATCCAACCACTTAATGTTATTCAATTCGTCTTTAAATTTGGCAGTGTTACGAGGGTTTATTTCACGGTGCAAGATCCATCGATAATTGGGTAAGGTCTTAGATTGTGCCGAATGAACCAAGAAAATACATTGATGAACTGAATTGATGAACTGCAGAAGTTCTCAAACCACGTTGAAGTTCACATCGTTTGTATCGTCCGTTTTGAATCGTGGCTATCGTTTCCATATCGTTTGTCAACGAGCGTCAACATTGTCTCTTGAACGCAAACACACTTTTGGCAAAATTTGCGTTAACATGACTCTTGTCCGTTGTCTCGTGCCATCTGGAATATTTTGCATGCAAGTGAAATTTATGAAATCACTCAAGAACAATGTTTTGTAGCACAAGCATCCAGCTCTTTTGTGTCAGCAAATTCAAAGAACTATCTGGTGCTACCTTTCCTAGTTCTTCGGTAATTGCAGAGTTTACTTCATTACTTGGGATGCCATAGGCAGACCACGTCTAAAATACGGCCGAGTTTCATCGTCATCGTAGTGGCATGTGGTAATTAGCCACGTTCTTGTGCTTGTTAACGAAGGTAAGCCCTGTTGGCCGGGGTTACTACTTGGATGTGTGACAGCCTCTGATACCCGGTGTTGTTGACATTTTTCTTCTCTTCTTTTTATCGATTTCTTTCCTGTACTTTGAAGAACCATGTGACGCTGGGATCGCCAAGCAGTGCGGCTAGCTTATCAGCTGCAGTTCCTTGTTCTATACATGCTCATTTGTCGGAAAAAACCTTTTAAAGGTGCGGTAATACGTGCCACAAAATCGAGCTACAAAACGTGCAACATTGTTGCGTCGTGAGTTTCAAAGTGATGTAGCACTTATTACCATGCGCGCTACAAAATGTTGTGCAACAACGTTTTGTGGTTGCACGCTTCAGAATTTGTTGCACAAAGAGAGAGCAAAGAGAGAGCTTCTACTTCGTGCAACTTTATTTCAATTTGCGCCACAAAGTGATCGTCAAAGACCGCTTCTGATTGGCTGAACACCAAGTCGTCATGACGACAATTCTTGCCTGAATAGTAAGAAGTAAATTTGCCGGACGTAAACGAAGTTTTTGTAAAAATAATCGATGAAAACCAAGAAGTAACACCTGATGTATGTTCAAGTTCACACTGCAACCAGGTGGACAATCAGATATGGTTTGATGCTACTCTGGTTTGAAAATTGATGAATGTAACTTAAAAAGTTACAATTCACGACCCAACGTTTCGACGCTCCTTTCTAGTGTCTTTATCAGGGGTGATCTAGTGTTGCAAAAAGGATCCTTAAATACGATCACTAATTAACGACCTTTTGTTTGAATTAGGTGTAAGTAGGTGTCAGGTACAAGGCCGCCATCGTCACGGTTTAAAGGAGCGTGGGCGGAGTTGATGTGCCAAGCTTCCAAACAAAGCCGTTGATGGTACCGCCGGTTGGTGGTGATAATTTTGGAATTATCCTACGCTGTTGTATGGTTGGTTAGGCAAGCGTGCTCCGACAAAGCGGAGTTTTATTCCTTTTTGCAAAGAAAAACTGCTTTTTGATGCTCTTTTAAACGTGTGCCAAGCTGACGCTTGGTCTGTCCGATGTACTCATGATCACAGTCATTGCATGGAATATAATAAACAGCGTCAGTTCGTTGTTCTTTCAAGACCGGATCTTTAGGTAACACCTGATCCCAAAGATTTATTGAAAGAAGAAGAAGAAGAAGAAGAAGAAGAAGAAGAAGAAGAAGAAGAAGAAGAAGAAGAAGAAGAAGACAAATTTTGCCTATTAAACGACCTGAAGCAAAACCCTTACCTTTGGGACTCCTAAAAGTTGAATATAAAGATATTGTGTCGCTAGGGCAAAAGCAGCACAAACTTTGTCCCAGGATTACAAATTTGCTACCGCTAACTTGAACTTGAAGCGTCTTATTCATAGCGTGAGGTCTGCGTTGTCAAGAGAAATAAGGAAGGAACAGGATGGAAAGACGCAATTTTTGTTGGTGAATTTGTAGCGCGCATGGTAATAGTGCTACAATACTTTGAAACTCGCAACGTAACAATGTTGTGCGTTTTGTGGCTCGATTTTGTAGCACGTATTACCGCACCTAAAGTAAAGATTTCGTTCTCATGCCGGAGTGACCGTAAGTTGACTATAACTGATTGGAAAGAGATTGACTTCTTCCATTCATTGCTTTGGTTTTGTATTTTCAGCTGTGAATAATTGGCAAAAACTTCATGCTAGCCCACATTTAGAGCACATATAAAAGAAGACAATAAAGTACATTTACAGGACAATAGATCAGGACAATAGAGGAATACGGATTTACATATTTGGCTTACCATGACGTTCTTGCCGAATAATTGCATTCCAGTCGAGTGTGGCTCCAACCATCGTGTGTTTGTTTACCCATATATTCAAAGTTAGCGGCAGATTGGTCCTGAGAGCGAATTCAGAAGTTATGACCATTTACGCATCCCGCGTTAACGTCTCCAGGCGTCTTGTTATTTGTGGGTTACTGACATGCTTTGGTCGATTGACAATATAGGAGTTGGTTCTGAGCAAGGTTGCCCTGACTTATCGTTTAGGTTGTACTGTATGCGCGTCCGTTTCGCGCGTTTACTAATTTATGCTTATGTAGCCTCGCCTGCAAGAGAGTGTGCGAGTCGCCATGTTTGTTTAGTCGGATGTACTTGGCGTTATGAACAGCGTATCGTGATAATATTAAAGCCTCTTACTGGAACCAAGGATTCCACATGATAGGTTAAGTCCGAATTTACAATTCTAATTAAAATTGCGTGAAAGGAATGTGAGGAGCACACTACGAACGATCGAACAGCACCAAATCACTGAATCGTTGTGGACGCTCAAATCGTTTGGTTTTAGAAAAATGTTCCGCAAGCTATTTTTCAAACACTCCAATCGAAAAATCCCTGGCTGCCTATTGAAAGTAGTCAGTAGGCTGACCATAGTTTCACTGCATTCACGAGGTGGCTCACAGGAGCCCTTTGATTTTGTACTTACATAAATGGCGTATACCGGCCGCGAGGAAGCTCACGGAGCTGCTTGTATCCTATTGAGCTGAAATAAATTGAACAGTTGTGCGCGATATAGATATCATCACCTCTTAAACAAACAAATAAAAGAATAAATTATTATCACAATGATAGTCCATGAGAAAGACAGTGAAAACTAGAGTAATTAGCAATAAATTCTTTGATGCCTAGGCCCTCTCTTGTATTTACTGCTATCCTCATAATTTCAAAGATCGTTTTCTCTTCGGACACGTCGTAAAACTTTTTCCGTCGACACTATTATTTTCGTATCATTTTCATCAAATGAACGTCCACGTAGTGAAATTGATCTTTGTCTACCAAAACGCTAAAATTGTACACATGGCTCACTTATAATCTCAGCATTTAAACGGAAAAGCTCCGTTTTGGCGACCCACACTGATACAATCAACCAGCGAATTCAAATTTCTTCGCTCTGGAAAGCTTCCTCAAAATGAAAGGTTCGTTTTTGATCACCGAGAAAGACGTGTCAGCGTGGAAGTCCAAACCGGAGGAATAAAGTTGCTTTTTCAAATTTATCCCGTTTAGAATAAACTGAGCTGTAATTTTCCCTACCCTACTTCAGACCTGCCTTATAATCAATTCCCAAGGTCAGACTTATGTTAAAGGCAATGTTTATATGCTTTTATTATGTAGGATACAAAACTGTACAAAGTTTCGAGCTTAGAATTCCACATTATAAAGGAGGTTGCATAATCCACTCCCAATTCAAGAATAGAGTGCACAAACCATACCCTATTTGAGACCAAAACGACTAAAAACCATACCCTTTGGCGCCGCACATAACTATATAGCCCATATAAGGGAATAATCCCCTCTCTGGGACTGAACTTCAGACAAAACCTAATGAAGTGTGATATTAACCGAGGGTCTCGATGGGATTAACCTTTAGCCATGAAACGTCATGATCAAAAGACCATTAGGCGTGACAAAAAAGAAACCGTTAGCCGTGGAAAAATTAAAAGCATGATTCTTTTAGTTTGAAAAGTGGACATAGAGTCTGCGTCCCGCAAGGCTTTTCTGAGAAGACCAAACTAACACACAGATCCCGAATATTTCATATTCAAGAAGGCACGTTTCTTCGTTTTCATGTAAGTTAACCGTGATGGGAAAGAATAACCGTTAGCCTTGAAGGGCACAACTTTTAGCTGTGAAAGTATTGCTTGTATATTCTCTTGAAACACCTATATAAACTGATTATTTTCTTTGACGGATGATTAGTAATTCTTCGGACTACAGAGCAAATAAATTCTGCTTAAATCTAACGCTTGAAAAGCAATAAATAATTTTTCTGAAAACTTCGAAATAATGAAATACGAATGAGAACTTGCGTGTTGTTGGAGTGCAAACTTTGCTGGTCATGTCAGTCATCTCTGTTCATTACATGATTGGACGTAACCTGAAAATCTGTTGTCTTTGCTTTTCTGTCTCGGTGGCCTTCCATAAAATAATGTTAACAGCAAACCGGAGAGTAAAATTTCGCCTCTTAGCGGGAATTACCTGCCTGACGCATATTGTAAGTTTCTGTGCTGCATAGCTTGCTGTTCTCAGTCTTAGCCAATAGATGCAGTGTACATGTACCTTTGAGTACCTTAGTTTTCATTGCTCTCGACCTAATCTATGAAATCAAGGATACTCAAGGGTTCGAGTTAGCTGGAGTTCGAGCTTACGAGACATGGGAACAAATGACCGGAGATGAAACAATGTTTCGTTTACATGTTTTTGATTGCTATTCAAACAACGTGTTTATGACGCTCAAGACTAACAAAAAAACTGACGAAGTAATAACATAGGAAAATTCTGTTCAAAATGCGAAATGGCTACTGTGAGATACCTTGCAATACTCTCAAGATACATCAGTAACCCTGACTCAATTCAGATAGAAATAAATTTAATTTTTTTTAGTATTTATTGACTCATTACATCTTGGAAAAGGGGTCGAGTTATCGACTGTAAAATCATAGAGAATATGACCTGAAGAAAGAACAGACCACTTCGAGATGGCAACTGTTCTCGTTTTCAGCCAATTGGTGATTTGTTTGTCCGAGAACTGTTCGCGAATTCAGCCACTAGCTTCCTGCCCAATGAAATGAACGTGGCTTTGTTTACTCAGTTTAGCCAGAGAGCCTACCTCGGCGGTATATTGCCTTGGGCTAGATCACGGAAATCGTGTATGAAATTCACATCAATGGTATTGCAATTAGCAAATTTGGAAGCAGCCGATGATCTTGTCAGGGTTTCTTTTTCTCACACCCACTCAAACAATGGGCTTGGTGTTTCCTAATGGACTCAAATGTTACTTAATTTTGAAAATTAATTTTCTGTTTTTTTCTTCTTTTGTGGTGGCGGGTCCCCAGGAAGGTTTTTTTTTCCAGCGGAAACAGTAACAGCTCGGGGTCCTCGAGTCTGTTTAACCTGCGCAAAAAAAAGAGATTATCGATCAGCACCGTAATAATTGTTCGAGACTGCAGTTTTCGGTCTTGGGTGATTTTTTAAACGGTTTTTCGGTTTCTAATAGAGCCCAATGACCCCTAAATATTCACTATTTCATCACGCGAATTTTTAAAACGGTCGCTCTACTATTTTGAGAAGAACTATCTTCTACAAATATACCTAAAAATCACCAAAAAAATTCAAAAACACCTCAAAACATTGATTTGTGTTTTGAGCATAGGGTTTTTTTATTGAAACGCGAACGAGATATTCCCATCAAACCGATTTTAAGCCGCGTGAAAACGGCTTTCAGGTGTACCCCCGCCTTAAAATATCTGTCCGGCCAGAGGTGCCTGTTCCCGGATAAGATAAGGTAAAATAAGATAAGTTATTTAATGTCAAATAGACAGGGAGTGGATTCCAAGTCTCCATAGCCGGAGGCTCATTACACACAACAAATTGACGTCAGTTTTCTATGGTCTGTACTCTTATAGACCATACAATGACGTCATAATATGTTCAACTCTTAGGTTTACGCGCGAGCTTTCATATATCGTCTCTATTTTATTTATACGTACGTAAAGCCAGTTAAAGTTTACGTCCGTGAGCACGTAAAAATAACGCGACAGTGTAAATCCACCTTAACACAAACAAGGTCACGTGATTTCATAACGCGGGGAAAGTCAATGCGTGACCAATGAATTACAGCATTACGTTACAGGCTCCGCACTGCCAAATCTCGTCCTCGTACTCAGATCTAAATCTAGTTTACTTATGCTGACACATTAACTTTTAACTTCAACTTTATTTAAAGAATAATTGACAATACACAACACTAAAGGACTGGTCCGCAAATAGCATTTGCTAATCTAGGCGGAACAGTCAAACTAAAAGATTACAATGAAAATAATAAGTTATTGATAAATTTACAAAAGGAGACTTACATAATTACTTGCATAGATTGAGTTAACTTAAATCATTATCATAATTACAAGCTCAATGACGTAAGCATCGTTACGAGGTATGTTTGAATGAAGAATTCAAGTTCTATTTGTACGTTTTTAGAGCAGAGGTAATTTGGGAAATATCAACATAGTCATCATGCTTCTCAAGAACATAGGCGTACGGGCATTTTTTTGCCAGGGGGGGCGGTGAACCATTTGCCCAAAAAATTCTTACAAGTTGCCCAAATTTTACGAAACAGTCGAAAGGAAACGAGGGTCATACGATGCACTAACAATGGCCTACATATGAATAAATAAATAATGGCTTTGCCCAAATTTCTCTTGCTGCCCAAAAAATCTAGGTTGCCCAAAATTTTTGGGGGGCTGCAGCCCCCCAGCCCCCCCCCCCCGGCCCGTACGCCTATGCTCAAGAATATCAAGAAGGTGAAGGAGTGGAGTTTCGTTTGCAAGTGTTTTTTTTTGGGAGCTCTCTTAAAGATGCTGGAAACTCATTCCATATTTTAGCTCCTACTCTCGAGACAGCTCTTTTTTTGATTTTTAAACTAGATTTCTTAATATAGAATCTATTTGCTGACGAAGACCGAGTATTATAATAATAAATACTGGTAGTGTCGCTGAATAGGTTTAAAATGTTACTGGGTACCTTTCGATTTCGTATATCATGCATTAAACAACAGACGGATTTAAAATAAAGAAAATTTAGAGGTAGAATATCGGGATCAATAAACAGAGGGTTTGCATGTTCACATCTCTCTATCTCTCCAAAACTATAGCATCAGAAACCATAAACCAGCTAAGGTTGAGAGGATACGTTTGGGAGGTCTTCCCGGAGGAAAAAAAGCGAGAGTTTTCAGCTTCGCATTCCAAGTCACCAACCCTGAGTCAAGCTGTCAAGGCATTGGCGTCTTGGTCAGCCAGGCACATGATAAGCGGGGTATAATTACCTCAAATTCAAGATGATTTTAGGAATTTCCTTTCACATGGAGTCGTTACCGTTTTTTCCTGGAACTACAGCGAAATCAGACATCGTCACTGACATCGTTGCCCTGCAGTTTTCGAGCAATAAAGATTTGTCCGATAAGAAGTTCCTGTTCTCACTCTTGTAAAACAAGAAAGGTGACATCGTGCGACATGAGAACGAAAGTGAAATTCTTCCTGTAAGCCTGGCAGTTTGGAAAATATTCAAAATTTGTTGATCGCCATATATATACGACCTCGCTTCTCCTCCCGATTGTATCAGTACTTACAGTGAAGGATGTTTTTTCGGTGTTTCTCCCAGAGGTTTCTCCCAGAGGTGGGATCTGATTTGTTTTTTTGTTTTCAGAAAAATTAAGTCAATACTTGTGACCTTTTCCCCTTTGCTATTGGGGCGATATGAGCGGCCTTCCAATGCTAGACCTAAGCAAAGCTTTCGATTTGATTGATCACGCTCTTCCCCTCAATAAACTAGAAATCTACGGCTGGTTTAACTCGTATTTGACGAAAAAACCTCAGATTTTCTCGATATTTCATGAGGTGTCCCACAAGGGAGCATCTTGGGCCCCCTTCTTTTTATCATTTTTATGAATGACTTATCTTTGGAAATAGATGATCCCCAAAAATGAAAAATGTTCGTTTGTTGACTTAACACTATTGGTTGCCGGCAGAACTTTGGAACATGTGAATCAGCAGCTCGACAATCATCTGAAACCCATTTCATCCACGATACAAAACAATGCAATGGTGTTAAATATTGCCAAAACGGAATCCATGGTCATCGCCACTAAAAACCCAAATTAACACGTCTGTAGGGTCGAAGAATTGAGATTGTTTACAATAGAATTATGATAAAAGCAGTAGATAGTCGAAGACTTATAGGCGTTTATTGGATGAAAAGTTAACGACTTGGAATTCACACACCGACGAAGTCTGTAAGTTTTGAAACGGATTTATCTCTTAAAAGCTATCAAAATTTATTCTACTTCATCATTGGTCATTGGTTGTTTCGGAGCCACGTGAGAGAGGGCGCTAACCTGGGAGATAAATTTTGTGTTTGATCTACGGGAGATTAAGTTTATCTGGCGAGCTCTGCAGTTTTTCGGTCCTGTTATCCGACGATGGCCACGCAACAAGATAAAGATTACTGCCACGATGAAGACGCCCTTTTAAGAGACGACATGGAATCGACCAATGCAACAGAAGACACCGAAAAGACTAAGAATTCGAGCGACTTGCTCGCCGCTATGATCGCCAACATGAGACCATGGCGACGATGGCGGGAAACATTTCCTCAATGGGAAATGTATTGAAGAGAATGCATGCTGACTCAGCATTACCTTCTAATGCTAAAAGACAAAAAACCTCGACTGCTTGCCGCGACGAGCACAGTGATGAGGCGTCTGGAGATGAATCGGCTGACTCGGCAGATTCTGGCGGCGGCATTGCTTCGGGCCACTTGCTCTACAAGAGCCGGAGATACCGAAAGGTTTTAGCGAAGTGGAGGACCCCTCGACAAGCTTCTTGGGCAACATTAGTCAGGACTAGGATGCGGAAGAAAAGACTTCCGAGGCCGTAACTGCCAAACTGGCAGAATTTGTCAACAAACGTTTCTCAACTAAACCTGGTGACGGCAAGTACAAGGAGAAACTTGACAAATATGCCCGCCCATCAAACTTAGACAAGGTCGCTGTACCAACAGTAAACCCTGAAATTTGGGACAGTGTGTTAAACAATTTGAAATTAATGAACGTCATAAGTACTGAAATTGACAACCTTCTACAGAAAGGTGTCATTGTTGCCATAGGGCATAAGAAAGGAGAATTTATCTCTCCCATTTTTATCAGACCCAAAAAGGATGGCTGTAGCAACCCTTCTATAAGGGAAGTCTCATCACTGCTGGGCTTTATGACTGCCAGCTTCCCAGCTGTCATGTATGGCCCTTTACACTTTAGACTGATTGATATGGATAAAACAAGTGCTTTACAGCATGCTAAGGGGAACTTTGATATGTGCATGCAGCTTACAGATGCCTCATTAGCTGCCATTAAATGGTGGCAAGACTCAATGCTCAGTGCTTATAATGTTGTGCAACATGGTCAACCAGAGATAACTTTATTCACAAATGCTTTGTCTAGTGGATGGGGAGCTGTGCTGGGCAGCACCATATCTAGAGGTGCTTGGAGCCCAAGTGAAGCTCTCCACCACATCAATTACCTTGAGATGCTACAATCCTGGACAAAAGTGTTGGGAAGGTAGCATCACTTTAGAGATAACCCCCTTCTCCCTTATCAATGTTGGATTTTCCAAGAAGAAAATGGTGACTTCTCTTGCATCAAGAACCCCATGAGGAACCCAACATTGAATATGGGGGAAGGGGGGCCACAAGAGCATGGCATTTCCCAAATAATACAGCTAATAGTTCGAACAATCGAAATAGGTGCGAAGTGAAGTAATGCGGGCAACTTTCCCAACAACTTTTGACCAGGATTGTAGCTGTGCATATTGCCTTAAAAGCTTTTCGTGCACATCTTGAAGGCTAACTTGTTAGAGTGATAATTGATAACACTACAGCTGTCACAACACTTGCACACTTGGGTACAAGTCACTCCCTACTTTGTAACAATTTAGCCCGCCTAATATGGGACTGGTGTATTGATCATAATACATGGCTATCTACAGCCCACATCCCAGGGAAGTTAAATGTTCTTGCTGATAAAGAATCCAGAAATACAAACATGGGAACAGAGTGGGCTCTAAACCAAAGGGTGTACTGTGATGCAATTTCCAAATTGGGTGTAAAACCTACCATTGACCCTTTTGCTTCAAGGTTGATCTACAAAGTGAGACCATTTGTGGCATACCGACCTGGCCCTGCAGCTTTTGCAATCAGTGCATTTACGTTATTATGGGAATCATATTTACTTTTATGCTTTCCCTCCTTTCAGTCTCATAGCATTAGCTCTTCAGAAAATTCAGGAGGAGGAGGCCACGGGTCTCATACTAGTACCCAAATGGCCAACTCAACCATAGTGGCCGACACTCATGAGAATGGTAATTCAAATCCCTCTGGAATTGCCTCGGATAAAAGAGCTGCTGTTTCAGCCAAGTCAACCAGACTTAGCCGTTCATCCACTACACCCGAAGCTAGTGCTGCTCTTATGTCATGTATCCGGGGGCAACTCGAAAGTCAGGGACTATCAGAGCGGGCTACGGCCCTGGTCATGGGCGCGTGACGAAACAGTACAAAAAAGCAGTATGAACCCTACATTAAGAGATGGAAGCAGTACTACTTCTGTAGAAACGGTCGTTAATTTCCTAGCTGATTTGTACCATACTGGTGTAGGATACAGCGCTATTAACACGGCTAGATGTGCTTTGTCCACCTGCCTTCTGATTGATGGCTGTAAGAGCTTTGGAAGTCATCCTTCAGTGAGCAGATTCATCAAAGGAGTTTTTGAATCCAGACCTGCTCTTCCTAAATATTCTGAGACATGGGATGTCAAACAAGTTTTCAGTTATTTGCAAACGTTACATCCTCCAGAATCTCTTACATTGAAAGATTTAACTCACAAGTTGGTTATGTTATTGGCTCCTTTGTCAGGACAGAGACGCCAAAAACTGCACTCCCTGAGTGTATCAGATATGAAATTGAGCCCTGGTAAATGTTTTTGTTATCAAAACATTGTTAAAGACGTCCAGGCCTGGTAGGCACATTGCCAGCCTGGAGTTTGTTGCTTATCAACCGGATCCTCGGTTGTGTGTTGTTACTTAAGAGGACCAGTGCTTTAAGACAGAGTGCATGTCAGCTGCTTTTAAGTTACAAGAAACCTTATAAGCCAGTCTCAGCTGATACAGATAGTCACTGGATTAAACACGTCCTAAAGGAATCTGGCTTTAACATTAGCCTGTTTAGTGCTCATAGCACCAGGTCAGCTTCTACCTCTGCTGCTAAGGTAGCACATATACCTCTGGATACTATTATGAGGAGTGCTGGATGGTCTAATTATGATACCTTCCACAAATTCTACAACTTGCCTGTTGTCAACCAAAATACCTTTGGAAGTGAGCTTTTGAGATCTTGTAACCCTTAAGGTCTTTGTTATGTGCGTTTGTACAACAATACAAATTGCCTCTGTTTGTCCTTTTGGTTACCTGACTGTTGTTATTTTTCTTACGTGTTGCTCCTAGTCACAAGGGCTTTAAAGTCTCACGTGACTCCGAAACGACCGATGACCAATGATGAAGTAGAATTCACCAATTAAACGACACTTACCTGTAAGGTGAAGTTTGATTGGAATTCTACGAGTCATTGGTCGGGAGTGTAGGAGTTCCGTGCCCACCCTATTATACACTATTTTATTTACTGTTTTACCCACCCTTCGCCCTTTTTGTGTGACTACTCGCCAAATTTGAAAATTGATCTCCCAGGTTCGCGCGCTCTCTCACGTAACTCCTACACTCCCGACCAATGACTCGTAGAATTCCAATCAAAGTTCACTTTAAGACTCGTTTAATTGTTGAATTTACCACAATGTGCTAGGCAATCTTTTTTTTTATCAGTAAGACCTTAATCCAGCCCATATTTGACTGTGCATGCGTCATTTGGGGAGCGACGTCAAAGTATAATTTAATCGAGTCCTTAGATTACCGAAACACGCTGCGAGAGCCATTCTTGATATCAATTAAGCCACCACAGAACCTTCCATCGTCTGAGCTATTCAACAGACTACGGTGCATGACAATAAATCAACGCATAGACTACTTCATTTCTATATTAATGTATAAAATAATTAACACCTCTGGCACTGATTATCTGCAGAGGCAGCTTCAGATACGTCAAAGTAGAGATCGGCTGCAAATGGAAATCTTTCCATACCTAAGCTATCTTCGAAGACAGGACAAAGATCCTTGCAATACCGAGGAGAACATGCTTGGAACTCCATGTCCGTGGACGCTCAGAGGCTTTTCTCATTTTCTTTTGATGTATTTGCACACTTCAGTGTTTTCTTTTAAATTTATTTCTTTATTGCAAACAATATTAATGAGGGCCACCCTAATTAACCTCGTGTTAGCTTCTTCGGTTCTATCCTCTTTAAATATTGTCATTATTATTACTATTATCATTACTATTATTGCATGCTTCCTATTTGTTAAATTTTCTATTCTGAACTTGTTATTTTCATCAATGCATGTGAACCCTATTTACACTGTCTTAGTATCTCTTACTCCCACTCCTGATCCCCAGCACACGTAAGACCACGTAAGGCAACTCAGTAACAATCCGCAGAGAATATCAAAACTCGGTGAAGGATAGTACAGCATATACAGAACAACGGTAATTATCTCTGTCACGCGCGTTAATAATTAGATCATGCACACACAGCCAAAGGAGGATAGACACTACGGCCGCAAACGGGTTTGCAGCTGTCCTCTCGTGATTTCCCGCTCCGCTTGTATATTGTTCTGGGATTCCACGATTCGTTTACATGTTACTCAGTGACATTGCTATTTACCTTACTGCAAAGAACCCGGCAGGATCAAACTTTAAACGCGCAAATTAGAACACATCTTTTCAAGTATTCGCTGGATTCGCTAACAGTGCTTCTTGCGGGCAAATTTAAGCAGGGCGCTTACCAAAAGTCAGAATTGCTCAGCCGGACCGGGAATTTTGAAAATGATATCGGTTTCTTTCGAGAGTTTTCCATCACTGCTACGCATGCATACTCTGTAGAAATAGACTGATCTGGCGGGACAGCTCTGATTAATAAAGGAATTCTCGTTACAAATAGACTGGTCTGGCTGGCTAGTTTTGACTCTTGGTAAGCGCCCTAAGATAAAATTTGATATTATCAACAGAGTTGATAGTGTAAATTGACCACCGTACGAGGAATCTGAAAGCTGACTTTTCGAGCGTTAGCCCTTCGTCGGAGCGAATCGAGGAAATATGGGTTGTGTGTGGTTTTTTATAGTGGAGTAGGAGCTACGCAATTGGTGGTAACATGGCAACATGAAAAATAGGAATACACAAGTTAAATGATAAGCGTTCGTTAATACCGTGGGGATTAAGGGTGCCGATCTGGAAGATGAATTTTTGTTCCAGATTCTTGCGGCTTTCCGTCGTACCTTGATGTAGGGAAAGGCCGCAGATAGCCATATGTTGTTTGGAGTGGTTAGGGAGATTAAAATAACGAGCGACTGGCTTAGATGCATCTTTGTCATTCTTTTCAACATTGCGAAGGTGTTCGCGGAATCGGTCGCCTAGTCGTCTTCCTGTCTCGCCAACGTATAATCTATTGTATAACGTACACGTTATGCAATAAATGACATTTTCGGAGGTACATGTGAAACGATCGGTGATCTTAACAGATCGCTTAGATCCCGATATTTTTCTAGTGTTAAAAGCGAAAGGCAAGTTTTACATCGTGAGCGCGCGCATTTGAAAGTGCCGGGTTGCCCGTTAGTTTTAAATGCGCTTCTAACTAAAAAGCTGCCTACGTTTTTGTCGAGTTTGAATGAAATTAGTGGAGGTTGCGAAAAGATTCTACCAGTCTCGGGATCATTTTGGAGTAATTTAAAGTTATTAAGAATGATACTTTTGACAACCTGATTATGAGGATGAATGGAATTCTGTCATTCTTATCCTTTTATGACGTTGTAGTACTGATTGTCGATCAAATTGTTGGGCGCGATAATGGCCCGCTTTGACCCACGTTTTTCGAAGAACTGGCACATCCCCTCTGATTTGATGGAAAAATCAGAGTCATCACTGCATAGAAGTCTAAGAAATTAAACATAACGAATGGAGTTCTTGACATGTGATGAATGTCACGATGAATTCAACAAATAACTGTGAGAATCTGTGGGTTTGTAGTGCACACTGGTACATACAACGTTGCCGCTGATAGAATCGAAACTTTGATATCTAGGAAAGCCAATGAAGTTTCCAAAATTTCCCAGGTATATTTAAGAGCCGGATGAAAAGAATTAACGGAGCCGTTATAAATTGATCGAGTTCTTCTCTGCTGGATGAAATAGCGCCGATGCTATCGTCAATGTAGCGGCCGTATAGTTCAGGTTTGGGGTACTGATTAAAAAATTGGTGTTCAACATATCCTACAAAAAGATTGGCATAGCCAGGTCCCATTCTTGTGCCGATCGCTACACCATTAATTTGCTTGTAATAGTTGCCGGCGAACAGTTAAGGGGCAGCCTCTGTAAAAGCGGACCGGTCCGTTCTGGTTCGAAAAATAAAATCGCCTGATTTTCTGTGTGGTGAAAGGCCTTTATGGCAACGTAACAAAAACCTGGGTGCCTATTGGTCAAAATGATATTTTTCTTGCAGTGCTAAAAAATTAAAAGCAAGAACCAAAATAATTGCGTTTTTGTTACGTTGGCATAAAGGCCTTTCACCAAACAGAAAATCAGGTGATTTTATTTTTCGAACCGGAACCGACCGGTCCGCTTTTACTGAGACTGCCTCTTAATCACCCTAGGCCACAGCACGTGT
>OX419335.1:40895524-40958024 GCA_948470475.1 Galaxea fascicularis | reverse complement strand
TTGCTAAATATCACACTCTTGCTTTGCACTGATCGGTTAAAAAACGTAAACAATCACGCTGAATTTCGGGCATACCTGGGTGCCTTTTGGTCAAAATGATATTTTTCTTGCAGTGCCAAGAAATTAAAAGCAAGAACCAAAATAATTGCGTTTTTGTTACGTTGGCATAAAGACCTTTCACCACACAGAAAATCAGGCGATTTTAATTTTCGAACCGGAACCGACCGGTCCGCTTTTACAGAGACTGCCTCTTAAGCGTTAAAACTAGTTCGGCAAGGCGGAGTAGCGTTTCCGAGCTTGGTTCTTTGAAAGTGCGTTGATCGAAAAAGTGTTTAAGTGCTTGAGGACCTTCGCTATTGGGAACGACTGTGTATAGAGATGTAATGTCCATGGTGAAAGTAAGTTTTTCTTGGCCGGAGAAATTGAAATTGTGAAAAATTTGTGCGTGGGTACTGTCTTTGATGTATGATGGCAAAGATTTGACGGTAGGAAATAATCTAGAAATGGGTTCGGTAGGGCAACTACAGGCGGAAACGATAGGGCGACCTGGGTTGCTCGGTTTGTAAAGTTTTGGCAAGAAGTAAATGCACGAAGTTCTAGGAGTGGTGAGGATGGGATTAGTTGCAGTGTCTAGTAATTCTTCATTAACTATAAGATTCTGAATGGTGTCTTGATATGTGGAGGCGAGATCTTTCTCGACTTTGGCATAAAACGAGGTGTCAGAAAGTTGCCGCAAAGCTTCTTTTTGGTAAAGGTCGGACCGCCAAACAACTACCGCGCCGCCTTTGTGGGCCGATTTGACAACTATGTCATTGCGTTTACTAAGACTTTTAAGCGTCGCCCACTCTTGCGAGGAAAGGTTGGAAAATTTAGTGTAACTATTGAATTTAAGTTTGACGGCACTTTTTGGTGAAAAAATCTAAAGAGGCAAATTGTCCCTCTGGGGGAGTCCATTTAGATTTGCGAACTACAAGTGTTTCAAAAATATCTTTGTCCAAAGTTTCAGAATCGTCCTCTTTGTCATGGAACTCCATTCGTTATGCTCAATTTCTTAGACTTCGACGTCTATGTAGTGATGACTCTGATTTTTCCAGCAAATCAGAGGGGATGTGCCAGTTCTTCGAAAAACGTGGCTATCCTGCCTCTGTGGTCAAAGCGGGCCATTATCGCGCCCAACAATTTGATCGACAATCAGTACTACAAACGTCATAAAAGGATAAGAATGACAGAATTCCATTCAACCTCATAATCAGGTTGTCAAAAGTATCATTCTTAATAACTTTAAATTACTCCAAAATGATCCCGAGACTGGTAGAATCTTTTCGCAACCTCCACTAATTTCATTCAAACTCGACAAAAACGTAGGCAGCTTTTTAGTTAGAAGCGCATTTAAAACTAACAAGCAACCCGGCACTTTCAAATGCGCGCGCTCACGATGTAAAACTTGCTTTTCGCTTTTAACACTAGAAAAATATCGGGATCTAAGCGATCTGTTAAGATCACCGATCGTTTCACATGTACCTCCGAAAATGTCATTTATTGCATAACGTGTACGTTATACAATAGATTATACGTTGGCGAGACAGGAAGACGACTAGGCGACCGATTCCGACCGATTTTAATCTCCCTAACCACTCCAAACAACATATGGCTATCTGCGGCCTTTCCCTACATCAAGGTACGACGGAAAGCCGCAAGAATCTGGAACAAAAATTCATCTTCCAGATCGGCACCCTTAATCCCCACGGTATTAACGAACGCTTTTCATTTAACTTGTGTATTCCTATTTTTCATGTTGCCATGTTACCACCAATTGCGTAGCTCCTACTCCAACATAAAAACCACACACAACCCATATTTCCTCGATTCGCTCCGACGAAGGGCTAACGCTCGAAAAGTCAGCTTTTAGATTCCTCGTACGGTGGTCAATTTACACTATCAACTCTGTTGATAATACCAAATTTTTGTGTACTACTTCCCCACCGATGCAGCACCACAGTTTCTTTAGAAACTACCCCCTTTATTCTTAAGATAAAATTAGTTTCGTTTAAAGACAACAATTACAGTCTTCGCGGTTGATAGTGTCAGAAACTCCAATGCCGCTTGTAATTTCTTTCTCAAGGGATTTCTAAGTTTGTGTTCACTACATGCACGAGTTATACAATTAATATTCACAGAGCTTGCGAATTAGTGGACTTCAAAGTCTGACTCTTCCCTGTCGAGTCCCTGAGTAACATCTTGTATTGGCAGGTATTGATTTTCTCCGACAGGACAGCACAAACAGACGCGAATCATGTGGAAGCCATGCTTTGGACAAAAAAGCAAGGTTCTCCATGTAAACTTCATATGAAGGATTCCCTTTCCTTGAAGGAAAAAAAGAAACAGAACTCAGAAGACTTGAAGGGCGTGAATTTATTTTTGCACTAAAGTAAAATAGATTGAAGTTCAGTCATACATAAATACGCTGTCTCACGCAAACTCGGAGAGAAAGATTTCAAAGTTCCCTCCGAAAGGAGTCGAACTATTGATCTTTCAAGTTCAAATGCTCTACCACTGAGTTGCAGGAAACATGTGGAAGCTGGCCATTAAATTATTGGCAATACATCGCATGCTTCGTTCACGATCCTTTACCATGTTATAAATATTTACAATCAAATCACACCGACATCAAAGTCGAATGAGTCTTGAGAAAAATAATCATGGTTTTTCACTTAAAATAATAAACATCCTCGAGAAATGTTTGAATATGCCTCGCTACGCAAGGCTTGAAAAACTTTGGTGGCAATTGTTGGGAAAGCAATCCATGGTAGGAAGGTTCTAGAGCATTTTTCGTACACTGTATAAGTAAAAGTGGAGTAGCTACTCTTTCTGTGTCCAGGTACATATGGCGCTAGAAAGGCTGTGGTGTCAGGCTTCTTAACAACAATTCCAACACAAGCTGTAGCATACATTGCATAGAGTAATTCTTGCACAATTAATGAAAGTGCACCGGACGCCCATACCCTCAGAGCGATTCTTGTTTGACTTTTCTCAAATGGATACGCGCGAGAAGAACCGCAACGACTAACGTTGCGGGGACACACCTCTTGCCCTTACTAGGTTGCTTGAAGACGTCAACGGAGTGTGAAACAAAGATAAAAATGGTCACGTCCATGGCAGCTCATAAAGGGGATCACCCAGACGGCATGTTGCTTAAGACCTCGGACTAATACTCGTGACCAATGCGATCTTAGAGGAAAACCAGAAAATCGCAAGTAAACAGCCGGAGGAAGCGGGCAACACAAATGAACTCAATTACGAAAAGATTTGGCGTTCAGCTCGATCTGAATGTTGATCCGGGTTTGAAAAGCCTATAGGACAGTCGCTGCGCCGAGAACTCTACAACATCTAGAGCAAAGTATCATTGGAAAAGTTATTGGGCCAACGGAAGGCGTTTCGATCGTTAGCCCTTCGCCAGAGCGAATCGCTCTGACGGAGGGCTTCTTGAACCGTCAGCTTTTAGAATCCTTGTACGGTGGTCAATTTACATTTATGAACACCGTTGATAAACCACATTTTTGCACAAAATAATCACGTCAAGAACATTGAATGTCACTGGTACTCATGTTATGTATGACCGCGGTGCATGACGTTTGAGGATAATTATGTCAAGTTCGCGCGCTTTATGTGGCTTGCCTCCGGTGAAGAAGCAAAATGACGTCCAGGTTTGTAAGTGAATTTTTAATGTAGTGACAATTTTTATAAATAATGACTAGGTTCTGTTTTATTAAGGGGTTAAGGTAAGAGGTCGAGGTAAGAGTTATCAGGTAAGGTAATCAGGTAAGGTAAGAGGTCGAGGTAAGAGTGAGCAGCCTCAGCCTTCGGCTTCGGCTGATAGCTTTTACCTCCACCTTGATTATTCTGGTCATCACAAAAACCTCATCCAATAATTATTATATACCTTTAAAGTTAAAACTCACCCACTGCAAAGATCAGCACAGAACTGTTAAGGAGAACGAATAAAACATTGACTAAGATATAGTCTCTTCCTTCGTGGTTTCCACCGACATCGGGCTCAGAGTATATTGCACCAAGGCAAACGTTGAAGAATATTACCCATAACACAAACGTTTGGAGTCGATCTTCAAATTTCCCTTTTATGGGTCTGAACAGAGTGTAGGAAATTCCAAACGCACTTGCTGCTACCAAGGTGAAGGCGATCTGCGAGTGACCCTCAGGTTCAAAACAGAGAATCGCTGAAATAAGAATTAGCTTTCTATACATCTCAATCGTCTCCCAAAACCAAAATTTCTCTTTGTAGTTTTCGAAAAACACTCTGAACCCAAAAGCAATCTCTTCCTCTGTCTCTGAATGGCGGTATTTGCAAACGAGGACCAAAAGTAGCAGAGGAAAACATACGGTGTAGATTGAAAATGCGGCGGCGATTTTCCAGAAGAGTTGATGTCGAGCAGTGAAGCAGTCAATGGAGTAATCAGCTCTTAGAAGTGAGGAACAGTCGCTTTTATCTTGGTTATAGCAGACGTCGACACATACTCCACGCAAGGGCAGGATCTGAATTATCTTCTTGCACGTCATTGGGTATGTTAACAGAAGAAATAAGAATATGTTGCGATAACACGACTTCTTCAAATTTGATATCCTTTTCATCTTTTCGCTCAAGAAAGTTTCAGTTTTGATGATGTAGGCTTTCTTCAAGTAGAGATACAAAAGAATAGAAGAGACAACCAAGATGTTGGCGCCAATGGCTAACACAAACTGTAAGAACGGATCAGGTCTTAATTGAGAGTCAAGGCAGCTCAACGGGGCAAACTGCAAAATGTTTCCTTCCACGAATTTTAGATATTTTTCCATGGATATGAGAATTACTGGCCACTGAACACGTACCAGTGCTGAGAAAATGCCAGTAATGACTTGGTAAAATCCAATTACGATCTTGCAACACGACATGACAACGTCTGCAACTGTGCGATTGTTCTCTGTGCTTCTAGAGTCACCCCACAGCACCAATAGGAAGACAGTAACAAAGACGAAAATTACCATCAGACACGAAATGATTGTAACGATCTTTCTTGGACATTTCAAGCAGGCGTTAAATCGAAAATAGTATTCTTCAGAACACATCGCACACGAAGTTCCGTTGTATCCATCGTTACACGCTGAGCAAATTCCACCCTGACAAGAGCCCAAATATGGACATTTTACTGGCTTTGGTAAAGGTCCTGGAAAAATGTTGAAACTTCTGTTGTATCCAGGACCAAAAGTACGAATGTTTTCAACGAAATTCTCATAAAGATGTCTTGTGGTTACGTTAGGCCATTTCCAATAGTAATTAGGCGCCAATATGGCGGTGTCGTTAACACAGTTTACGCCTCGAGTTGGACATTCTGTACAATGACCAAAACGATGCACACGGTAAAATGTCTTAAGGCATCTGCACGCACGATAACCAGCGGGCTCGTTCGAAAGGGTACCTGTCCATATATATATACATATATATATATATATATATATATATATAAGTAATAAATTTGTGTTTCGATTTTCCGTAGTAGAGTGCTCAATACATAAAGTAGAGCGTGATAAATATTTAAAACAGGAAAAAGACTACACTTTTATCCCTACAAGCCTGTTTCGTGATTACTCACTCTTCAGGGGATTTTATGAAAAAAGAATACACATTACCATCGCTTATATACAAAGTTTGAATTTACGAATTGTTAGTTGTTACATAGCAACGCTTTGTTACGGTGACGGCAAGAAGATACAAGTTCGTTACGCTTATTAAGTGTTGACAGGTCAGGTCGGCAAATAATTAGGAATTTTTCTTTTAGACAGAGATTGCATCTTTTGCTTGAGTTGTTGTAAGATGAGCTGCTAGAAATTACACGCCATGATATAGAATGTTCAATGTTGCTGTCTTTAAGTGACCAGATGTGTTTGCTTAATTCAGTAGAGTTCCTGTGTTTTGCGTGGCGAAAAAAATATGCCAAGTCTTCACCTCGAACGGGCTAAGAATAACGATCGAAGCAAACAAACAGGTCATCAACTTCTTAGATGTCACCTTCAACCTCAACGACGGCACGTACCGACCCTTCACAAAACCTAACACAACACTACTATATGTCCACCGCGAGAGTAATCATCCACCCACAACCACAAAGAACATACCCGCCAACATTAATAGACGGCTTTCATCCCTTTCATCGGACAAGGCATCGTTCGACGAAGCTGCCGCTCCATACCAAAAAGCGTTACACGAAAGTGGATACCGCTACACCCTGCACTACGAACCGATAACCACCACTAATCGTAGAAACCGGCAACGCAACAACATTCTTTGGTACAACCCCCCATTCAGCAAAAACGTAAACACAAACATCGGCCACAGATTCCTCACCTTAGTAGACAAACACTTTCCTAAAGACAGCAAACTAAGTAAAATCTTCAATCGAAACACTGTTAAGATCAGCTACAGTTGCATGAATAACACTAAGCAAATTATCGATAATCACAACAAACGCGTTCTTAATTCATCCAAATCCACTGATAATTCCGCAGACAGCACTGCTCAAATCAAATCATGCAACTGCCGTCAAAAGAGCTCATGTCCCCTAAATGGAAACTGCCTCCAATCATCTGTCATCTATCAAGCCACAGTCACGCGTAAAGACAACAACACCACTCAATCATACATCGGACTCACGGAAAAAAGCTTCAAGACAAGATACGCAAACCACACTTCATCATTTCGCCACGCAAAACACAGGAACTCTACTGAATTAAGCAAACACATCTGGTCACTTAAAGACAGCAACATTGAACATTCTATATCATGGCGTGTAATTTCTAGCAGCTCATCTTACAACAACTCAAGCAAAAGATGCAATCTCTGTCTAAAAGAAAAATTCCTAATTATTTGCCGACCTGACCTGTCAACACTTAATAAGCGTAACGAACTTGTATCTTCTTGCCGTCACCGTAACAAAGCGTTGCTATGTAACAACTAACAATTCGTAAATTCAAACTTTGTATATAAGCGATGGTAATGTGTATTCTTTTTTCATAAAATCCCCTGAAGAGTGAGTAATCACGAAACAGGCTTGTAGGGATAAAAGTGTAGTCTTTTTCCTGTTTTAAATATTTATATATATATATATATATATATATATATATATATATATATATATATATATATATATATATATATATATATATATAAAAGGTTAATATTGTAAAAAAAGGCCTGGTGCCGGATTCACCAAAGCTCCTTAAACCCTAAGAGCCTCCTAAGATATAAGATCAGGCGTGTTTACGAACACCTCCCATTTTAAGACAAGTGCTTCGAGGGGATTTAAGTCAGCCTATAATTTCGCGATGCATTAAGAATGGATTCTGAATTGTTGATAACTGAGTGCAACTGAGTGCGAATGTTCAAATTTGGAATTTTAATTATTTACACGCCAGATTGTGAGTGATCTTTTTGTGAAATGTTATCTGAAGACACATTTTAGATAGGATTTCGTGAATGCGACCCATGATCTGCAATTCAGACTCCCCACCTCTCCAAAATATGACTGTTTTTGTCTATTGTCCCGTTTTATTTACTCTAGAGTAGTAGTCGATGTAGGGAAGTAATAGAAGCAGTAGCAGTAGCAAACATAGCACCAGCAGCAGCAAAAGCAGCAGTAATAATAATGGTCGTGGTTGCAGTAGTAGTAGTAGTTGTAGTAGTGGTTCGGTTGATATTGTGAAAAATATATCAAAAGTGTCAGAAATGTTTGTTAAAAACACAGACGTTTCGTGTATATGACCCTTCTTTAGTGTGGAGTAGTAGTAGTAGTAGTAGTAGTAGTAGCAGCAGCAGCAGCAGCAGCAGCAGCAGCAGCAGCAGCAGCAGTAGTAGTAGTAGTAGTAGTAGTAGTAGTAGTAGTAGTAGTAGTAGTAGTAGAAGTAGTAGTAGTAGCAGTAGTAGTAGTAGGCACGCGTTTAAAAGAGCATCAAAAAGCAGTTTTTCTTTGTAAAAAGGAAAACTCCGCTTTGTCGGAACATGCTTGCCAAACCAACCATACAATAGCGTGGGATAATTCCAAAATTATCACCACTAACCGGCGGTACCATCAACGGCTTTGTTTGGAAGCTTGGCACATCAACTCCGCCCACGCTCCTTTAAACCGTGACGATGGCGGCCTTTTACCTGACACCTATTTACACCTCATCAAAACAAAAGGTCGTTAATTAGTAAGCGTATAAAAGGGTCCTTTTTGCAACACTAGATCACCCCTGATGAAGACACTAGACAGGAGTGTCGAAACGTTGGGTCGTGAATTGTAACTTTTTAAGTTACATTCATCAATTTTCAAACCAGAGTAGCATCAAACCATGTCCAATAGTACAGTATTGCAACAGTAGTAGTAGTAGTAGCAGTAGCAGTACCAGTAGCTAGTAGTAGTAATAGTAGAAGTAGTAGTAGTAGTAGTAGTAGTAGTAGTAGTAGTAGTCGTAGTAGTAGTAGTAGTAGTAGTAGTAGTAGTAGCAGCAGCAGCAGCAGTAGTAGTAGTAGTAGTAGTAGTAGTAGTAGTAGTAGTAGTAGTAGTAGTAGTGGTGGTGGTGGTGGTGGTGGTGGTGGTGGTAGTAGTAGTAGTAGTAGTAGTAGTGGTAGTAGTAGTGGTAGTAGTAGTAGAAGCAGGAGAAGGAGTAGGAGTAGGAGTAGGAGTAGGAGTAGCAGCTGGTCCAGAGGATAGAACCATGATGCGGAATGCCAAAGTAGCTTAATGGAAATAACTTTATGGGAAAAACAACATTTATGGGACTCGGTCAAGATTGTTTGGAACGACTTCGCTACAGAGAACCCAAGCGGTGCTCTTTAAGTAAACTGGGAGATCAACTACCAGTTGCAGAATTGTTGAGCCAATCCAACAAAAACATATTTTTCTTGAAATCGCTGCTGGCGAGAAATCTGTGAAATAGAACATACAGCCCCTCCGTCTCCCTCTTTTAATGTTTTTAGTCAAAGTTTGGAGCATGTTGTACTGCAAGCATTTTTGTTAAAAAAAAAAAAAAAAGCGGGGATCGAAAGGGGGAAATAACGAAGACATCATTGAAGCCCAAATGACGTAAAGTGTTCCAAGTAATTTTGCAACTGGTTGTTCATGGAAAGTGCGTGCATTTGAAAATGATAAACCTCACCGTAAGGACACGCCTGGCAGTCTACTGGACTTTTGCCAGGGTGAAGTGTCTCCGATACATAGGTACCGGTGCTACATGGTTTGCACTGTACTTGCCCCATCTCGTCCTGATAAAAACCTCCTGTAAATATAATATAATACAATGAGTGCATTATCTACACTTTCCTCGTGAATCATTATAAATCACCATTCAGTTCCTACAGTTTATTTTAACGTCATCACTAGCACCACCGCCTCACCGCCATCATCATCATCATCATCAGCCGGATGGTTTGCAGTCGGCCAGAAGGGGAGTTTCCCATTCCTTCTGGCCATATCCCAAACGCCGAATCTCTCTAGCGATTGTGATTGAGGCTCGCTGATAGCACTAGCAATATATTAATGGAATATCAGCCTAAAAAATATGATAAGTTTTGTTTTGTAATTGTACCTTGATCAAAATTTAAAGTCTTCGATGTGTTATATATAAAGAATACATCCATTCTTTCCTTTGCATTTTTCGACTTTTTCATGTTCTCTGATGGCTTTCTCTCCACAGACAGATATTTGTATTTTCTTTCGCCAGTCAAGTTTCCGTTTTTCTGTCTTCTGCACTATATGATATTCACAAGTTATCAAACCATGAGACAGGCTGGCTTAATACAACAGCTTAAAGTGCCTCTCTTTTTAAGACTACAACGATGGGGGAAATATTGAGTAATTTTCGTGTTCTTATTAGTTCTGATGTGTTCAACCTCGTTGACGAAGCTTCCAAACTGTTTCTCTATGACACGGAGAAACGCGCTAGCATGTGGCGAAATTACACGAGAGAAATTTAACTTAGGGGCAGGAAACAGAATGTGACATTAGCTCTACAGAGCGTTTTCACGTCACGGCGGCCATATTGGTGTACCACGCTAACCCTCTGGGAAGTGAACTCTATTTTTATGCAAATACTTTGTAGTTTTTCATTAAACCAGTATGGCTGCTGGTTGCGTGAGTGAAAACGCTTTATAACATGACATTAGTTATTTCCATCCCGGTGACTTTTTTCGGCCTATACTCCAATGTTGTTGGTCTTCTTTTGGGCTTTGGTTCACCAAGTCAGAGCTAATCTCATGCATTCATTGAAAAAATTGATACGAAATTAGTTAGCAATGGGAAAAGTAAAAGTTAAAGTGAACGTCTCAAGGAAGGTGAAAGACGGGAAAAACAATTCGCCTGAGGAAAAGATTCGAGTCGGAGACAAAGGGAGAAGACGAAAAAGTAAGAAAAAGTGGACATAAAACGAGGCAGAAAAGAGAAAAAGATATGCTTCCGAGGGCATCATCATTCGTATCTACTCAGTTACTTTAGTCTCCAGCTATAGCAAACTCCGTCGTTCGATTTTCCAGGGCAAGTCTTCGCTGTCCTTCCTTCTTCAACATTACTGACAAGATAAAATAATCAGTTCGGTTGGCGGGCTAATTTGTTTTAGGATTGTATCTTCGTTTTAGTTGGATTTAATGGCACTACCCAACACTCATGTTATTAAAATTACCTGCTGGGCATGGAACACATCTTCCAACATCACCGTGGGTACCAGCCGGACAAAATGTACAGTTTGCAATCGCCCTTCTGTCAGGACTGGGTTTGATATAAGTGCACTTGAAACCTGAGCGAAGTAGCTTTTTTCTCATTCTTAATCGAGTGTGGTAATCATAAAGGACCAAATGGTATGAGGATGACGGAGCACATTTACTGAGGGTAAGAAATTAAAACGACATAGTTAAAAACGTTGAATGGAAATATAACTAAACGTTTCAAATAGAAAGAGGTGAAACTTGAAATTAAGGTTTACAAGTGAAATGATGCAAAATGCAAAATTATCAGGAATTGCCACCAAAATTATGTGCACACAACCGGCTGAACATTACCGAGGCTGTGGATATCCCGAAATATCCTAAAATGCACATAAATTACAGACATTTGCACTGAGTCGGGTACTTGACAGGAATATTTCCCTCAACGCGCCAGGCATAAACAAAGTGACTCGGTGATGAACTCTGGGGAAGTAAACAATTTGTTTGGAGCAGGAAAAGAATCTAAATTCTTATGAACAGCGTATAATACTCGTACACGATCAATGCAAACGTAGTGTTTCGAAGGTAACGTGTATCTCAAACTAGCATTTATTTTGGAATTTTTCCCGTATCCCCCCCCCCCACCCCAGAAAATAAAAACGCCTCACCAGAAAAGAAACGGCCCCGGAAGGATTAGTCTAGTGGAAAACGTCACAGTGACAAGCAATTCCCTTTATGGACGATGTCTTCGTGAAGAACGAAATAACAGAAAGAGGAAGCATATTCATACGGGTGGAACAGCTTGATGTACAACAATGCCAGGAGGAGCAGTGGGAAAGGGGGATAATATGGCATTATGCTTATTCTGTGTCGTGCTTACCTTATCTTTTTTTTTCAAATGCCCGCGTAATTAAGCAACCCGAAATTATACAATGGGCGGTGTAGACGTCGCGTTTTGACTGGTTTAGACGAGTTACGGTTACGAGTGAAAAAGAGTGAAAACGAACAGTGTATAAAACAAAGAGCGCATGTACTCACACAGTACACGGAGGACTTCAAAATATGGTAAGGACATCAGTCATACTACTCGCCTGTAGCTCGGAGCGCACGTCTTTGCTCTTACCACGTTTTGACGTCCACCATGCGTGATCAGGGTACACACGCACCGACAAATTGAATACCCAAAAATTCACATTAAGGCCTGATCATCAGTTCTGTAAATGGTTGTCACCCAACCACTGACCAAGTGACCAGCTACATACATACTTACATATATTACTTTATTTACCCTCGGATTTTAGCTGAGTAGTTTGTGCACTTAATATCTCCGAGCATTTAACCATCGGATGATGACGTTGTAAGTGGGATCCGTTGTTGTTCTTGTTTTCTGAAAGTACTTAACGGGAACCGCTACTTTCGGATGCTGATTATGAAGGACAGCCACAGGAAATCGGAATCGCTTATTACGTAGATGACCATAAAATAGGAATCTGTGAACGTGCTTTCTCAGTTGCCTATTCACTCGCCAGTTTTGCAAGCCCCGTAGCTCTGCAAAGCAGTAGCCAGTTCTGCGATCACTTGAAAACTATTGAAAAAATCCTGAATGAATTTTTGTTAGTTACTTACATATCAGCGTGGTAATTCCCTGGAGGAAGTTGTTGAAGGTTTTTACATGATACCGCCCTGTAAATAGAAGCGGAAACTGTGTTTGTCATGTCCTGTAAACTAGGCCTGTATAGATTGTGCTCGGCAAATTTCTGGCAACTTTTAGAGATTTGTGCACCTTTTTGTGTTTCAAGCATGTTAGAGCAATTTTTGCTTTCCTGAGCAACTTTTGGGCAAGAAATTAGCCATATGAGGTATAAAAATTAAATGAAAATTGTGCAGTTTAAAATGCTGTAGACATGTAAAAGCACCAAATTTCCAGCGGTTGTTCATTGATTACTGGATCCGCCATATTGCACTGTTATTTCTCAAACTCATTATAATTCATCAAGTTTAAACGAAGGAAATCACAACCGTGAAGGGGATTTGGATACCCGGTCTTAATTACCATAGATTTTGACCATTTTACTTCTCCGTTAATTCCTTAGTTTTTGTTTCAGTTGAGAAGATATATCAAACACTCGAGACAGTGTTTCATCGGCCATCCAAACACCTCGAATTCCGTCAAAAATACCCCACTGGGTGTCGTATTTTCAACTCTCTTCTCGGTGTTTGGATATCCCGATGAAACACTGTGTTTGATATATTACTTCATTCATGGAGTAGCTAAATTTATAGTAGAAAGAGATGATGGAAGCAGGTCACATCAAACAATTTCTGCAAGCATGTTGTTTTAAAATCTTACGCAGAATAAAATAGTTCACTTTGACAACCAACTTTTTAAATTCTAAAATCGTAAATGAGTCATGTCATAATTAAGTGAAGTACGATCGTCCGGGTGAGTGTAGTCCTGAGAAGGACTGTTTGTGGTGACATTGACTGACGTTTCGACAACCTGAGCGGAAGTCATCACCAGAGTCAAGTGATTTTTTAACGTCAGTAGATGGTATAAGTACTCTGGTCGTTGAGGTGATTGGTTAACGGAGTCGTGATGTTATTGGTCGACTGTCAGCTAAGCCTAGTTGTCATTGGCTGTGAAGACTGTACTCAGTGATTGGTGCGTTTCGATCCGTCTTTTGTTAGTCTAATGTGTGTACGTGTATTGTTAGTAAAATTAGTCGGTCTGTTGTTTGTCTGTTGTAACCAGTGATTGGTGCGTTTCGATCCGTCTTTTGTTAGACTAATGTCTGTACGTGTGTCGTTGTCGGTCAGTCTGTTGTTTGTTCGTTGTTTATGTCGTCGACAAGTCGTTTGTAAGGTGCGGGAAGTTGTAAGCAACGGTTTAGTGGTGTCTGTTCTAAGTTAGTAAACCAGCTTTCCAGTACGATCCGTTGGTAGTAATTAGTACTGTATGTAACGCATTCAGCAGAGTCCCAGTCGATTCTGTGGTTTGTCTGTAAATGGTGTTCAGCAATGTTATTGTTGAGGTCACCATTTCTCGTCGCTCGTTTGTGTTCAGTCAGTCTTACGTTGAAGTTTCTGCCGGTCTGACCGATATAGGTGGCCTGGCAGTCGCAGCATTTGATCTTGTAAACTGCTCCTTGTCTTTTCTTTGGTTCGTCTTTGTCCTTAACGTTCGTCAGTAGTTGCCGTAAAGTGGTGATGGGTTTGTGAGCAACACGGATGTTGTAGGGCTGTAGGATGCGTGCAATGGTTTCAGATGTGCCTTTGATGTAAGGTATCGTAGCTGTGGTGGCAGGTGTCGCGTTCGTGTTCGTAACGTTAGGTTCTGCACGGTAGGTGTTGCGTCTAACGAAGTCGCAGTTGTAGTTGTTTTTACTGAAAACGTTGTCTAAGTACTCACGTTTGTCTGTTAAACTGTCGTGTGAGTCGCAAACTAGTTGCGCTCGTCTCGTTGGGGTACGTATTATCGTTGCTTTGTGTGAAGTAGGGTTGTAAGAGCATTCGTCAAGTAGTCGGTCAGTATGTGTAGGTTTCCTGTAAACTGTAGTTCGTAGTTGTTTGTTGTCACGGGTAACCAAGCAGTCTAGAAAAGGTATCTTACCATTCTCCTCGATCTCCTTGGTGAACTGGATGTGGTCGTCCTGTCTGTTGAGGTGTTCGTGAAACTCGTCGATTTCGTCTTTGTGTAGGGCTGTAAAAGTGTCGTCAACGTAGCGTAGCCAGAGTGGTATCGTTCGTTTGTAAGTTGCTAGGGCTTGTTCCTCGATGTTTTGCATAACGATTTCTGCAACCACAACGGAAACTGGTGAACCCATGCATAGCCGTTCCATGCAACTGTTTGTAGTGTTTGCCGTTGTACTGGAAGTAGGTAGACGTAAGGCAGAGGTTCAGTAAGTCCATAAGGTCGTTCGTAGGTAATGGCAGTTGTAAAGTGGAGTTGTTGATGGCGGTCTCAGTGCAGTCTAGGGCCAATTGAAGTGGAATACTGGTGAACAGTGATTTCACATCAAAAGACACTAGTTTGCGATCGTCAGGTAGTTGTACTGTCTTGATAGCGTCAATAAAGGTCTCCGTAGACTGTAGTTTGTGTCGGGATTCGTCAGTCAAGGGGTTCAGATTCTGGTATCAGCTATTTCGAGTTTTGGCAAATTTCGGGCAACTTTTGACCATTTTTCTGAGCAACTGCTGTACATAATGCCTTAAAACGCACTAGAGGCTTCCGCAGGTGTTTGCACTAACGACTGTTGTTTTTCGTCCACAACAAAGACCATAAAACTTTACCGCTGAGATTAATCGTTTGCCCTACCGTGAAAATAAATAAATAAATTAATAAACAGTTGTGCGCTCGTTGCTTTCAGAAAATTAATAAACTTTACAACCAGTACTTCGTAAAATTCGTAAAGCAATTCGTAAAAATGATAAGAAATCCACTGCAAACTGAAGCATCGGGTGCTGTGCTCAACAGACAGAGCTAGGCGTGCGTATACCACCGCAGTGACTGTACTCAGATAAAACTAAACAGTGAGAGTAGGAGTTACTCGTAAAGAAAACTAAAACGTTATAAATTAGGCGAGGTACTTTGCTCTAGTTAAGTTTGGTTTTCAACGAACTTACAATGTTGTGTTTAACGTCATGTTGTTGAATGTTGTCACGGGTAACAGCCCAAAAGGATTGCCGAACAAGGTCCTAGGACAAAAATAAAAGAAATCAGCATTGCGAAAATCACAGGACTGAAGCAACAAACCAAAATTCCACGCCTTTCTATGAATCACTTGAACTCGCATGGAGAAAAGTGACTTGTTTTAAGTACATGTCTACATTCTTTATAGCGTTATATTGTTCGCCTTAAACAACCATTTACAACAAACGTGGTTGAAAAGAAAAGCAAGTTGAAAGAAAATGAGGAGGACTTATTTAAAAAACTGTGGCAAATCAAGCGCAAACATTCAAACAAACACATACAAAATTAACTGATTGAAGACATCAAGATGTAGCCAAACTCAGCAAACAATATCAGATACTTTGGGCAGCTAACCAGTTAAGTTCAATTTGATGATATGCCCACTTCAAGTCTAATTTCAGGTACTGAACACACTGCCTCTCATGAATGACTGCCTTATTGGCGCATTTCATGTCCACATATAACCTTACATCACCATTTGGCTTAGCAACCACCACAACAAGATTTACCCAAGACGTTAGGCCCTCAACCTGCTCAATGATGCCTTCTCGTAACAATTCATCGAGTCGAGCTTCTTCTCAATCTTTTCCGGAATGCAGGACGCCGTAAAGGTTGTGCAACTGGCTGGTCTTGTTGATCAATGTGTAGTTTCAGTTGAAAGTCCTGCAATTCCTGTGAAAAAATCCTTGTATCTTGTTGTCAGTTCACTATGATCCACCACGCGATTCAATGGGACTTACAATATTCAAGACTCCCAACTCTGTGGCTGACTCTCGTCCTGGTGATGGTTCTCTTTGCTCTTTCATAACCGTGACCTCAGCTGGCACACATTTGATGCGTAAAGTCAGATCTGCTGTAAAAGTTCCAATCACTTTAAAAGGGGTAACTGCACCTTAAGCACACAACGTTTTTGTACTTCTTCTTGATACACACTTGATATGTTGCTTCTTCAACTATTCCCACAATGTTTGGATTATGACGTTTACACTTGCTACAGTATCAATTATTACCTCCACTGGATTACCCCCAATGTTACTAACTGTAATCTTTCTTCCTTGAATCTCACCAGCAACTGCAAAAACATACTTGTCTTCCTGACAGTAAGCCGCCTGCGTGTACCACACGTGATCTACCGGGAATTTCTGTAACATTTGGAAAATGTCCCACTTGAGAACATTTTGAGCACACTTTTCCCCTTGCCGGACACAGGGGATCTCTGGCAAAATAGTCACGCCTTCGACACCGATAACACTCACCGCCTGATTGCGCATTATCTCTCCTGACTATTCCGTCCGGGCATTCTATCATCGACTCGGTTCATTGACCCACTGGAGAGACTTATACTCTGGGTTTGCCTTGTCATTGCCTCATAACTTCAGGCAATCCACTATAAGGTTTGAAGTGCGAGGGTCTGGCCTTTTTTTTTTTAGAAGTTTTTGCCGTAACTCATTGGAATTACTCTTGGAGATTGTTTGATCCCTGATCTGGCCCTCCATTTGATCTCCATAATCACACTGCTGGGCCTTCCGCCTCAGTTGCACTGCAAACTGATCAATCGTTTCATCTTCCCCTTGCACTGTTTCTCTGAATAAATGCCGCTCATGTGGAGTGTTAATTTGTGTGACGAAATGTCTCATTAAAGCATGATCAGTGCCCAGTGCAAGACAAAACAAACAAAATTTCTTGAATGTGCGGTCCAGCGCAATGAAGAAATAGTGCTCGCTTCTGTCTTTTGTTGCCATCCCTATCGGGGATAACAATCAAACCTTTTCCATCCACATATAACTGAAATCTGCGAAGCCATCGTTTCCACTCAGTGCCCACGCTACTTTAATCACTGTTGACATCAAATGGTCAAATTCTCCAATATCCAAATCTCTCAATTTCATCTTCAATAAAAATGTTGTTTACACCCTAACGGGCATCCTTGTCGCCAGTTGTAGAATACCAGGAACGGAATGATTCAACTAGATGAGCCGGATTTAAACACAACGAAAGTTCTTAATATCGAACGTTGTTCAAACTCTTTCCTATTTACATTGTTAGACTTGCCGAAGTATAACAAAACACTGTTCACGTTACCTAAACGAAACATCCTACAGAGAGAGTCTTATATATATTAAAAGACATTGTAACACTGTATTTTCTTACCAGTTGTGTTGCATCATTGACGAGGCTGTAGGCCTCGTTGGCTGAGTATCAGGTAACCGATGTTCCGCCCGATTTCGCAGGATAATTTTTAAGTATTGGAAAACGGAAAATGAAGAGAATAAAAAAGAAAAAGGGACATCGAAAGACTACACTATTGGAAAACAGCAGCCGGAAAAAAAGACGGTTTAGGGCTGAAAGACTTACAGTGATTCGAGATTGCTTAGTCCTCCAAAGGCATTCCCATCAATAACTTTGATTGCATTGTTGTGGAGAAACCTAAATGAGTATTAAAGTGCTTGACTTACTAACAACAAATTTTTTGATATCGTATTGTATTATGGAAGTGTAGTTAGTTTCCTTTCTAAGTTTTAGGACTTTCGTCCTTTAATTCATTGATCAATCTTTAACTTACATTTTCTTTCGCTTGAGATAACGGTTTCTTAGTGTGTAAAGCCTGGTTTTCACTAGCGACGCAAGCGTAAGCGCAAGCATAAGCGCAAACATAACAGCTCTTATTTCACCGTGAAAACGACCTCGACGCAAGCATAAACACAAGCTCAAGCACAAGCACAAGGATCAAAATTTTTCCTTTGTTTGTGCTTGCGTTTGTGCTTACGTCCGTAGTGAAAACCAGACTTGACAAATAAGTGGGTTCGTTCCTCTTATGTTTCTGTTTATGCTTGTGCTTATGTTGCTGCTGTTTTCACTTGCGCTTGTGCTTATGTTTGCGCTTATGCTTGTGTCGCTAGTGAAAACCAGGCTCAAGAACTGATCACGATATTTTCCCACGACCATAGCATTCCTAAGCAGGTTCAGTCATTAACACTGAAAAGGGTACAGAATCTTGTTGAAAAGCTCCAGAAGGTTAAAAGGGACTTTAAGCAAATCGCTACGGCGACCTCTACTACGGCGGCCGGAAGTAAACAAAAAAACAGAAATGACCCAGTGCGCATGCTTGGAAATGACCTTTCGCCAAGTATAAAAGTCAACTCTTCTCCTATTTTGTACAATCATTGGTTTTAAAAGCTATGAAAGCCTTTTCCCCCACTTTACCAAGAGAACATTCGAGGCTTTTCCTGTAAATTCGTTTTCTCAATTTCAGATTTCCATCCTCAACCGAGTGTGCCATGGCCGCGGAAAAACCGCCAGAAAAAAACAAAGGCTAGACGAAAACCGGAAGCACGACTGTAAGCAATAAAGACAAATGACACTGAAGGTTGTTTAAACAAGAATAGAATAAAACATTTAATTTGTTGATTTGTTGTTAAATACGGTACATTGGAAGAAAAATCAATTGTAGTTAACTCCAATCTTCATCTGTGGTTTTCTGTTTTGTGTAGTAATCGGCCTCCGATGATGTTTACTATAAATGTTCTTTTGGCAAACGAAAAGTTTAAATTGGCTTTTTTGTTACGTGACCACCATTGAATTCTGTTGTTGATGAATTGTAGCGAAAGCAAGTGAGAAAGAAACGCCGTAGTCACTATTTGGACCGAGCTTGCTTTAAGTTAGTTGAAATTTGGCGGGCTGCGGTGAAGTACTCTCCCCAGGACTCCGCATCCACGACTACCGTAGTAGAGGTCGCCGTAACGATTTGCTTAGTGACTAGTAATTGGAAATCCAACTCACAGAGTAAGCCTAACAAAGCTCAGGTTAGGAGCCCACTCATTAAGAATACAAACTGGAAAATATGAAAACGGAGGAATAGCAATTCCTGTGGAACACAGAACATGTTTGGTTTGTAAGACGAATGCCATAGAAGATGAGCAGCATTTCTTGATGTATTGCCTAGGGTACCCTGATATCCGAAGAGATTTCCATTCCATCGTTATGAGAGTGGACAATTGCTTCGAGGTCTTAAATGATCACGGCAACATTAAATATATACTGAAAGCTGAGAACCAAAATACATGCAAAATTATAGGGAAATATATCTACTTAATGCTTCAAAAAAGAAAAGAGATTCTCAACTCGCACTGTATTGTAATTGAATGACAAATTAGTTTACTATCGTGAATTGTAAAAAAAAAAAACACTCCTTTTATATAACCTTTATAAAACCTTAATTTATTTTATTTACTGGGCATAAATATTTGTATAATAGTGCTGACCCGCAAAGTAGCCGCAACACTAATCGAGGCGGGTTAGGTACAGATAAAATATTAACTATATTATTTACATATAGTATATACTAAAATTAACAGAGGGTTGGAAACGGAGAAAAGGGTAAAAAAAGAAAAATTATAATTTTATATTAAACGAAATTGGAAATATCGCAGTCTTCAAAGCTGTTTAAACCTAGAGGTAATAGTAAACGTGTCAACATAATCATTTTCAAACAATAAGTCGTTAAAATTTTACTCCTTATTGTAAAGAGACCAATACCTCCCTTGTGAGAGTAAGGCACAATAAAGATATACTGTTACTGTTATATTTACTGTTACTGTTACTGTTACTGTTACTCACTCACTCACTCACTCACTCACTCACTCACTCACTCACTCACTCACTCACACACTCACTCACTCACTCACTCACTCACACACTCACTCACTCTTTCTTCTTTTATTGATTGCTTCTTGTTCCTTTTTTACTTACAACAGTTGGAGTCGAGTATCAGCAAAAGTGTATTCAGGAATGAAGGTTAAATTGTTGTGTATGAGTATCCTGGTAAACAAATAAAAGATTATTAACAACGACAATAATAAAAGCGATAGGTTAACCTAAAGCACAACCGGTAAAAAAAAAAGATGGGGGGGGGGGAGGTGGGGGGTAGTAAGAGGCAGATAAGCCGCCTGTGTGGTACTCCCCTAGCCTGGGTAGCTATTAGCTCGCGCCAGAATTAGGGTGAACAGTTTTTAAGCCACAATATATCCTTGTTCTAAAGTTTCTCTGCGAAGCTAAGAAACTTTAGAACAAAAGAAAGGTGATGATGATGGGGTATCGCATATACCGAGACTGTCTTTTTTCACAAAAAAAGATAGTCTAAAAATAAATCGCTTTGTAAAAAGGCCGTGATATAGGCTAAGGATGGGAGTTGTACGCTCCTAGTGATGGGCTCGTGGGGGATTTTATTGATGTAAACCGTGGAATGTGGTCAATAACGCTGAAAGGATTAATAATAATAATAATAATAATAATAATAATGAAATGAAAGATATTTTACATCTTATGGGAACTCGGAAAAAATCCGAGCCCCAAATTACATGTACATATGATCAAATGCGCATAACAGTGGTAAGATATAAAAATTACAACCAATAGTAAATTAAAACCCATATTGAAATATGCAAGAACTCTTAAAACCCTATCTAATTGTAAAAAACTATTAAACTCCATTAATACAAGATCAGTCTTTGAATGTTGAAATACGAGCACTAAACATACAAGCCCATATTATGAGATCATTTACTCTGGATTCACTGTGAGCTCTTAACTTACAGTATCTCCAAGTTTGCAAGTCCAGCAAAAGTGCGGCGGTTGATTCGTGAGATCTTATTGAAGCCCAAGTACCTTTGAACGGACAGAGAAAAAATAAAAAAGAAAGAAAGAAAGAAAGTAGGAAAGATGAGCAAAGCTGGAAAACCTGATCTTTCTATGAAACGATCTGTCTCTCACGGTCTGTTGGTCTACTGGTGTCTGCTTTCTGCTTAACCTACATGGCAGGCGTAAAAGGGGAGGGGGGAGGGGGAGCGAGAGAACGAGAGAAAAATGGCGGGGACCTGGGGAGGAGAAGGGAAAAGGAACGCCTTCACCAATTTTATGGGTAATTTAATTAGGCTAACTGTCAATACAGACGCACACTTTTCCGCTTGGCTGAATACACGCCGCGAAGGCCTAAGATTTGAACATGTTGAAAACTCGTTATTGAAGCGCTGGTTTGTTCACAACATAGTATACGTATGATGAACAAAACAATCAACTCCAGCGAAGGAGAAAGCCAAAGGAAGACGGCGAGCGGAAGAAAACGTGCAGACTCCATGCAATAAGGGTGCGTTTCTTTGGGAAAATCCTAATCTGGATTCTGAGATCCAAACTGAAACGGATTTTGCGTTTCTTTCCTAAAATCAAAGAACGTCCGTCTAGATCACGGAGGGTCGTGGGTTCAAATCCCACCTGGAACTTGGACATTTTACCGAGTTTCCATTTGATGTCATATACATTCCTATCATGTTGTATTTACTAAAATTTAAATTGAATGGATCATGAATCTGAAAAAAAATCCACACTCCGAGTGGATTCATTAGATACAATCTAAATCCGGATTTTTAGGATTCATGTTTCGTGCGTTTCTCTGGGGAACGGATCCGAGAAAATGTATGTTAGGCAAGCGGTTTTCCCATGAAAACTCCACCAAGCATGGCGAACGATCAAGATATCGAAAGATAGGTTTTCAATGTCACTTTCGCTGTAGAATTGATCTAAAAGTTCAAAGAAAATCATGATTAATTAGGAGATATTTCAAAGCTACAAAAATTTCGCCAATGCTAGACGGATTTCAAACGCAAATAGCAAACATTCGTCGCCACACTCCTTGCTTCAAAACTTAACGGGAGGTAAATAATGCAAGGGATCTTTTGATTTCTTCAATTTGCAGAACACTTCGTCTTTACCATCCGTTCAATGCTGCTGCCTCATCTCCTGGTCCTTGAAGGTAAATCGTCCACGAGGAACTCTTCAAAAAAATAAATATTGGCTTGCCGTCATTTTCAAAACGATCACCAACTCACGGGGTGCGTTGTCAAGGTAAAAATTCCGTTTTTGAGTTTTCGTTTCTTTGGTGGTAAATTAAAGAACCGTATTTTTGATCGAAGATCAAAAATCCTATCTTAGATTCCGCCCAAAGAAACGCACCCTAAGTGTCTAAGGGAAGCCGTTGTCATTTGAGAATTTTAAATTTGACGCCAGAGAAAAAGCAAAGTCCTTGCCTGATTTTAGCAGAATGTTACTGCAAAACTGACTCTTTAGTAACACAAAATTAAAATTCACCAAAACGTATCTAGGAAATTCCCGCAGGTCGTTGTTTTCGGAGTTGCCAGAATCGCCGGATTGTACAATTAAGCCAGTATGACGATATTCTGACTCAGCGTCTGGAACATAAGGTCGAGCTCTTATATCCTAATGGTGATTGATAGATACACTGAATCCCTCATTTAATACAAATATACAAATTTACTGGCGCGAACAAACATTTGGTAAATGAGGCAAGGTCACGGGTTGAAAACCCGTTGAAGTACTACACTTTTTTCAGGCTTCTTTACGCAATTGGATCAGGAGCCCATCACTAGGAGCGTACAACTCTCATACCAAGCCTATGTCACGGTATTTTTACAGAGCGATTTATTTTTAGACTATCTAGATCTTTCCCGTGAAAAAAGGCAGTTCCGGTACACTTGATTCCGCATCATCATCACCTTTCTTTTGTTCTAAGGTTTCTTAGCTTCGCAGAGAAACTTTAGAACAAAAGAAAGGTCAAGGAAACGTTTCCCACGAGAGAATGGGGCTCCTGAGGGAGTCCCATATTTGCGGAAAAGTCAATATAAAAATAAATCGGTCTGTCAAAACGTCGTGACAGGAATATAGGGCCTCCTAGTGATTGGCTCATGATTGCATATAATTACTTTCACATGCAACTGGGAGGATCAGCCTTCATAGAATAATGATGATGATAATGACAGGCAATTAAAAATGTCTTAACATGTTGCCACAACTATTGAGGTTTTTTCTAATTTTGAAATTATGTTCAACAATAAATTTAAGAAATAGACAACTTGTCCGATTTTGTAAGACATATTTCGATAGAACTTTTGTCATCTTCAAACAAGTTGTCCTTTTTCTTAATTTTATTACGTTCTGCTCAGTTTCGAGACCTTTTCCCAACATTCAGCAATATCATGGAGAAGAACGTTTTCACATGATGTCACGGGGATGTTACTAATGAAAGCGCTAAGTAAGTTGTCAGACCAATTGCAAGTTACGGACCTCAAAACATCGTTCAAAATCCACACAAACGTCTTTAATTCTGAGGTTGCGTCCCCCAGAACCATATAAACTCTTAAAAATATTAATCAGTTTTCTGACAACTGTAAAATCCTGTCATCCACCTACTATTTGGAAATAACTGAAGCGAAAATCAATATTTTTGCCAATTTTTAAGAATATCACAGAAATCGTAAAACAAAATAGAGTTTGTATGGCTATTGGGGGACACTGTCACAAAATTAGATACATTTGTAAGGATTTTGAACCATGTTTCAAGGTCCATAACTTCGTCTCTGTTCACGCCCAAGAATCAAACTTGGCCCATTGATGTACCAGCATAACCCTCTGGGAATTGAATTCTATTTTTGGGCAAATACTTTCTTTTGTTTCATTAAACCAATGTGGCCGCTGATCACGTGAGTGAAAACTCTCTGTAAGGAATCCCTTTTTATAATGAGATAATGGACATTTTGAGCGATTACTACTAGTTATTGGCTAGGAACATTTAACTTAAGCCCCTGCTTCTTTTAACCAAAAACCTCAGGGCTCTGTCTTAATTGAGAAAAGGAAAGTTTTAATTAGTTTGGAATCAAAACAATTGTCCTCACAGCTCAGATAATGTTTTGCAGGCCAAAAATGCTTCTTCTGGTATTAACTTAATGTTGTTGAGAGACAAATCCCTGAAAACGAACGAAAGGATATTGATTAATAAACTACAGTGCACAGCATTATATTATTCTCTCAAATTTTGCCTTAAAACTAACATCTTGTAATAATACTATGTCACTTCGTTTTCTTTTAACAAAGTGAATTTAGCACAACCTAGATTAGATTAGAGGGCCACAAGTTTATTAGTTGTTTTAACTATTCCGTGCCACCCTCTTTAAATAAAGTGTATTATTATTAACGTTTGAGCCGGTATCATATTTTCTACTGTCAGAGAATGTACTGTGCCAAGTTAACCGTTTCGATTCTTTAAGCGGCCACAAATATCTTTTGTTCTTTCTTGGAAACTTTGCAAGTTTTTGTCACCATTTTCGTTGAACGTTTCATGTTTGTGTTTTCTTATAATAGTTAAGGTCCCCAAATGTGTGTCTTTTTTTCAATTTTATGGTCCATGTTCGATCTACTTACTTGTCACTTATTTTTGGGACATCATTGCTCGGACAACCCAGCTTATAAATGGAGCTGCCACAGAAAATTTCACTGCACGTCATGCGCATGCGTAAAAGTAATGTCTGCGATTTCTTTGTTCTGACGAAAACACCTAGAAAATTTGTTGTGGCGTCTTAGTTCAAATAAAAGATACTTAATTGAAATTCTGTCCATCTCGTTAGCAATTCTCTTTTCTCTTAAGTTCATGGTTACCGTATACCTTTAAAGGTATCTCGCATCCAAGTGATGTAGTGCGTCCCGTTAAATTAAAGCTTATGGAGATCAAACTATGCCAAAAAGATTAAAATAACTAAATGAATCGTCAAATTTTTCTGGACCTCTAAATGCCAGCGTCGGAATCACCTTTTCAAACTACAAGTCGAAGTGAATTTTGTCTTCGTTATTTTAATTCGTTCCTCAGTTTCCGGACCCAAAGCGCTAACAATACTTAATTACACTGAGAAGTTACAAAAAATTTCGAAATAGTATTAAAACCTTTCTCGGCGAAAAAAAATACTAAAACTTGGAAATAAATAATTTACAGACACGTTGTTGTTGTTCATATGTTAAACTAGCTACTGTCCAACGTTTAGGGCAAACTAACAATTTTTTTTAAAAATTTAGCTCTGTTGAAGTGCCCTCTTGAAGTGAAAAAATTTGATTCGAGAAAACAGCGCTAGGAATGTCAATCAAAATTTAGTCTTTTTCAATAATATATATATATATTTGGAATTAGAGATTACACTTCGACCATTATTTTTAACGCAAAAATCCAAATTTGAATAAAAGTGGCGATCCGAAGCTATGTGGTATAACCTTGAAATCGTTATAATACAACACATCGCTTTCCTTACGTAGTTATATCTCACGCATTTTGCCCGAGCTTGGCTCTTGTTAAAGTACGTCGTAAGTTCTAAGCTCAATACAGTTTACAGTGCAACGCGCCTTACCGTGGCCACCCAACAAACATTTTTACAAGTTAGCCACTGATCAAGGTACGCGAATTTGATTGACAGACACGCCTCCGCAGAAAGTTTCAACACACAACAACCAAATGGAGGTGTGTCTGTCAATCAACTTCGCGTACCTTAATTGGCTAACTTGAAAAAAATGTGTGTTGGGTGGCCACGGTAAGGCACTTCGTACTGTAATTATATATCCATAAGCCTCCAGACTCGTTAACTCGCACAATGTTAACACTATTTTACGGCTCACAAGAGAAAGTTCAAGAAGATGAGTGCATCAGTTAAGGTTTTTGATAAACTTACAGCGAAATTGCAACAGCTATCTTCTGAAAAACGTCGCCTGGTAATTGTTCAATCTGGTTGTCGCTCAATTCTCTAAAATTAAAGATAAGGAAGAATGAACATAAATAGTTAAACGATTAAAGTGCTTGAGAGATTCATTAAGGAAAGGATTCAATATACCATGTCTCAAGCCAGAAGCAGTCATCATAAGCTTAACATTGAAAGTTTATCTAAAATTAAGTCCCTAAAATTTTGTCTTGTTACAAAACGTATCCCCTGCTAAATTTTAGTAGAGATTTACTGTGAAACTCACAAAACTGTGAAAACTAAGAATCATTTGTGGAATCTTTGTTGTTCTTCAAGCAATCAGACGCGTGCTGAAACCGCAAGAAGAACCACTAACCACAAAAGTGATCGACGTTTCAGTTTGTGGTTCTGATTGGATTCAGTCTTTGCAGCACAATAGACATTAATATTCCAGAAATATTTATAGTGTTAATGGCTTCCTGAGTTTTACATTAAGGTGCGTTTCTTCATTAAGAAAATCTAAATTCAGATTCTTAGATTTTTCGTTTCTTTAATAAAATCTAAAAATTGATCGTCATGAATCTGAAGGATCCACATTCGGAGTAGATTTGTCAGATAAAATTTAGGATTCACAATCCGTGCGTTTCTTAACAGGACGGGTCCGAGAAAAGTACGTTTGCCAAACGGCTTTCTCGTGAAAGTTTTGGTAACTCTGGTCGTGGAATTGACCTACAATTTTAAGTAAATTAATGTTTAATAAGAATATATCCACTGCTATGCAAATGTAATAAATGCTAGAGTGATTTCAAACGCAAACAGCATCTATTCTTGCTTTTCACGTGACTTCACAGATTATGCAAATTTGGTGATCCGCCATGTTGGTGTCCCTCGAAGCGTGTTATCACATGTAAATAGAGTGAAATTTAGGCCATTTCTAGATTCTCTGATAATCTCGCGACTTTTCAATGGATTCTGAACTCGAAGACGACTCGGAAAAACTCAGCAAAGCTATCCCAGTGCTTTCAGATTACGTGAAAGGGCTGGGAACTCGAGTTAAAGAGCGATATTTAGCGAAAATATCTGTTATCGGAGTCGACCCGGCCAGCATCCCGAAAGAGCAGTTTAACGGGGAATGTCTACCTCCCATAGAAGTTTCGGATTTGCTTGGATATTTGGTTCTGGAAACGAGCCATTATACGAGGAAAGAATTCAAGGCCTACAAAAGTTTGAACACCTATAATCAAATGGTTTCGGGGTTCGTTCAATCGGTACGAGGAAAGCTGATTCGCGATAAATACTACGTCGTGGTCGGTAAAGTTCGACACTCACAGGCAATGAACGAACCTCCTGTTGATATCTGGATCATAACTGAGACAGATGGAACAATCCTCTCAGCACATTGCCTTGGATGTAAGGCTGGTTTAGCAGAAACATGCACTCATGTCGCAAGCGTGATGTTTTATATTGAGGCATGGACTCGAATTCATGGAAAGTTGGCATGTACCAGCGTAAAATGCACATGGCTTTTGCCTACTTATGTCAGTGAAGTAAATTACGCGCCAGTGCAAGACATCGATTTCAGCTCAGCCAGGAAGCTCAAGGAAAATCTAGATGGGAAAATAGATGCCTTAACCCCAGACTGCAAAGCAGACTTAAATGGTGACCGATCGGCTCTATTTGTTAAGGATGATGAAAAGTTGAAAAATGTCGCCCCACAACAGAGGAACTGTCTACGTTCTATGCAAAGCTAAATCAGTGTAGCGTTAAGCCTGTAGCACTGAGTTTGCAGGATGATTACGCAGGCCAGTTTGTAGTAGGAAGTAGAGCTGTTCCTGTGATTACAGACTTATATGAGACTCGATGTAAACTATCCTGACTTGCTGAGGAAATGCTTAGCCGTGAAACTTGAAATAACTGAGGAGAACATTGCGCTAGTAGAAAATTAGACACGCGTTCTCAGGCGAAATGCTCGAGTTTCTATCGACATCGGGCAGGCAGGATTGGGGTCTCTATGAGTGGTGCTGCCTCAAAGTGCAACTTGGCAAAGCCTCCACAGTCAAATAAGAATTATTTGTTACCCACATTTGTTCAAGGTAAATACAAAGGCAATCAAGCATGGTTGCAAGTATGAAGATATTGTAATTAAGGCATATGCTGAAATGATGTCAACCAAGCATGTTAATTTCAAGGTTGAGAAGTGTGGACTTTTTATCAACTCACAGCATCCCTTCCTCCATGCCTCACCTGACTTTTTGAGTTCGTGTGACTGTTGTGGATTGCTGCGGGGAGGTCAAATGTCCAATATCTATCCATGACTGTGATTTTGATAAGTATGCCCTTAAGAAGTCTTCTTGCTTGGAAAAGGTAGATGGCAATTTCAAGCTCATCAGAAGCCACAACTATTATTATCAGGTGCAACAACAACTGTTTACTCTCAAAGATAGGAAACACTGTGATTTTGTTAAAAGTTAAAAAAGGTTTTACAAACTCGGAGCTAAAAGTTAAAACTTATGAAATATTTCGTCCGTTTCTCAACCGGACTTCATCAGTCAATGATATAAATGTTAAAACGATGAGTTTTAAAAAGGGTTTTAACGCCTCTTGGGGGTTAGAATTGTGTCATAGATGGCTGCTAATTCGTAACCATTGTCTCTGTTTAATGCCGGTTTCGTAAGTTTAATTTGAGTAGCTTCTTTTATCCTGTGTTTGAAGGTGTTAACTTCGGTTGATAGTACTTTTGTCTTATTTGTGGATAACAAGGTAGTAATAGTAACAGAGAGGATTCTCCCCGATAAGCAGCACCACCACTCCGTCCTTCCTAGGCTAGATACCTTTTGGAGGCTATGCATCCTCCCCGAGGTACTAGGACGTTGGTATACAAGGAGGTGTAATGCTCCAGATGTCAAGCCTGTTGTGGATGCAATCTGCTTTTGTCGTAAACCAGCAGATAATGATGTGATCACCTGCAGTAATGTGGAATGTCCCTATGCACAATTTCACACCTCCTGCTTGTCTCTTTGTGCAGCTGCAATACCAAAGTTGTGGTACTGTCCACACTGTTGTCGGTTGCCCCAGTTCAAGCGAAAGAGAAAGCAGCAACCAAAACAACCTCCAGCCTGTCAAGCTGCTCTCCAACTAAATGCGATCTGTACGTGCAAATCAAAGGCAGCACCTTCTTACACGTTGTTAGAGTGTCATAACAGGGATTGCACAAATGGCAAATTTTTCCACCTCAACTGTGTTGGTTTAAAGAGAATGGCAAACAATGCCAAGACAACCTGGTGCTGCAAAGTCTGTAAGAAAACTCCCTCCCTTGTTGTTCCAGCTACACCTCCTACCACTTCTATTTCTTTACAAGAATTAGCCACGGCAGCTGACTCTGGGAGTGATTCCAGTAGTGACAATGAAGCTGAAGATTCAGCAGATGCTGATGTTACGGTAACCAATGTTGCTAAATGTGACATTAACAAGCAAGCTCCTCTTGCAAATCTTACAGCTTCTGACTACCAAATTATTTTAAACCCAACTGGCTGGCTCACTTCTGACATTGTACACAAAGCTCAGGTACTGCTGCATGAGCAAAATCAGTCAATTGAAGGCTTTCAACACCCAACATTAGGGTCTGTTCGTAATTTTGATGTAGTGTCTGGTGAATTTATACAGATTTTACAGACAGGCTCTGCCCATTGGGTGTGTGTCAGTAATATTGGCTGCCAACCCTTTGATGTAAATTTATATGACAGTCTCTATCAAGATGTCATTTACCAGGAAGTGGCAGATCAAACGAATGATCTTTTAGGTGGTCGTTTGAATTCACTCAATTATGCACCAGTTCAGCAGCAAAATAATGGTAATGACTGTGGCATTTTTGCCATTGCTTTTGCCTGCTATCTTGTTAATGGCAGAGACCCTAGACAGGTTACCTTTGATCCCTCAAGAATGCGTTCACATTTGGCTGAATGTCTGAGAAATGGGAAGATGAGAAATTTCCCAGTATTTTAGTAAAAACATGGACAAATCTAGTGCAATACTTGTTTATTTATATATGTACATGTAGGATGCAAGAATTCAAGGGAACAAATTAGTCATAGATCTAAGGGCTGCGTGACCATATCTTTTGTTGTAAATACATGTAGACCCAACAGAATTTGAGATTATACATATCACAGGAAAAAAAGGTGATTGCATAGGTGGTATATCATTGGTAAATAATTCAATTTGGTGGTATATTTGGTGGTATATCATTGGTATTAATTCAATTTTTACAAGGATAGACTAATGAAATCATTGGCCTATTTATTGGGAAGATGGAATCAATACCAAATTTGAATAATGGAATATTGTCTGGTGGTGGTCTAAGTAACATTGAGAAAATTAAATACCAATATTTACCAATGACATACCACTTGGGAAATTGGTTTTTATTCTGTTTGCATAAGTTGCTTGATAGTATGCAATTTTTCTTTTTTTGGTGGGGGTCTCCATAGACATGACAGGGGTGCTTGTCCCATCCATAATTGCGCTATAAATAAGCAATTAAGCCTCAAGTGCTATGCCTTCAGGGTGTTCAAATTCTTTCATATTCCTATGAAAATGCATAACACTAAGATGAAAAATTTTAACAAACTTCCCCAGTTGAGACTAGCATTAATGGTTGTATCCTCCACCTTCGATACTGGTGTAAATGCTTGATTTCAGTAACCCTTGTTAACATTGCTCAAATATTTCCAAAATGCTATTTTGTTTTTCACAACTGAGATAAACTTATCTCTCTGGTTTACTTGAAAGTAATTTGTTAAGACCCTTTTTTGTTTCTTCATTTTTTCTGTTTTTTTTTTCCAAATAGCAGAACTTATAAAAATCTAAAATTTTGTATGATTGAATTATGTCTAACACAGAATACCCTGCTTAGCCCTTGTCAACCATGTTAAACTGCTCATGGAAATTCTAATCTCTGATTGAATTTCAGCAAAAGTTTCAACCTCTGTGCTGAAACTTCAGTTAGTGCAGAACTTCGCCGCTCGCATTGTACTCGGTCTCAAAAAGTTTGATCACATTTCACAAGGTATCAGATCTCTCAATTGGCTACCTGTTAATGACAAACTCTATTTTAATGATGTCATAATGATGTTTAAATGTGTTAATAAACTCGCCCCTGACTACTTAACTAGGAAATTCACTCTGCGCTCACAAACTCATTCTAGAAATACTAGACAATGCGGTCAACTTAATATTCCGAGATGCCGTACAACCACTGGACAGCGGTCTTTTACCTACCGTAGTGCTAAGCTCTGGAACATTCTAAGAGACGATGTCAAATCTTCTGACTCTGTCAACGTTTTTAGGACAAGACTTGTTAACCTCCTTTTTTCTGATGATTCTATGACCTTGTAAATAGTAAATTTAATCCATTGTATTTTTCCTTTTTATGTGTAATTATTTAGTATCTCACTTTAGTATGATATTTATGTAGTTTTGTAACTGAAAAACCCTTGCAGGGAGTTGCAATAAAGTATATATGTATGTATGCATGTATGTATGTATGTATGTATACTGTGAGCAGAAAATTAACACAGCCTTGGTGAGCAGTGGTTTCATTTTAGTAACCCAAATGATTATTGTATGTTGTTCAACAGACATTCTATTTTTCTCAACCATCATTAGGAAATAAAATACCTAGTCAAATGGGACTATAGGAGGGCATAAGTTGACAAGTGCTGAACATAGCCTCAAAATTCGGCCAATTAAGGGAACTTGAAAGTCTAGTGTTCCACGGTGATTACTGGAGAGAAAATCTGTTGGAAGTATGCCTTCTAGGATGGTGTATTTGCGGCGGAGCAGCCCTATTACCCTATCAACATGGATACGTACGTTGGCGATGCCTCTGGTCTCCTCTACATCGATAGGATCCAACTGTTTCAACCCTTTGGTGAAGACAGGGATCACTAGCTTAGCTTGCTTCAGACCGACACTTTCAGATATGGTGAAACCCCTGTCAGCCATAACTAAATCTCCAGGCAGTAACTTCTCCAAGAAACCACAGTTCTCAGTGCTATGTTTGTCTGATGTGCGACCTCCCCATGCCTTAGACACATAACAAATTGTCCCTTGAGGTGTGATACCAATTAGTATTTTGATTGTATTGTGATGTTTATACGAAGAAAATGTTTGAGCTCTAGCAAGTAGATTGGAAGGCTTTTCGATGAACACCTCAAAACAGTCAATAATTACTGTCACCTTGTTCCCAAATGAATATTTGAAACACATAGGCATAGTGTGCCACAGCTGGTGCCTCTCTGGCCAGTACACGAGTGGGGAGAGCCTGGCATCCATAATCCGAAACCAGTAAGAAAAAATCCTTGAAGCTGTACTAACAGAAATAGAAAAACGGTAGGCCAAGTCTTGAAATGGGACATCAAGCCGTAGCTTCATCAGAACAATTATAAACTCTTGAAATTTATCAAGAGTAAGGTTTTTCCTGTTCACGGAAGGTGCGACATGTTCAAATGTTTTCAGCAGCACTTCGATGGACGGCAGCCCGTATAAAACCGCACTTTGTCGTCGGTATCGAAAAAATCTCTTCCAGGTGCCTTATAGCCACAAGGTCTTTCAAATAAATACTCAAACTCTTCAGTTTGAGTCCCTTCACTGGCAGCAGTTGGTGCCACTTCGGGCTCTGTTTGTGTGGAGGAATGTGCAAACTCTTTAGTTTCGCACTTCGCTCCCTGCCCATCGCAAAAGTTATCTGTATCCATTCCATCAGTTAGCTGTTCCTCTGTAGTTTCTGATGTACTAGTCCCTGATTCAAAGTCTATATCACAGATGCGATCACCGCTTTGTTCTAGAAGTTTTCTCTTCATTGTAGCTTCCTGCTCTTGTTGTTCAATGGCGGCCTTCCGTCTCCTATCAACTCTCTCAGATCTTTCTACAGAAGCTTTAAAGTCCCTTGGACGTCGATGTTCTTTCTTTCCTAAATTTAGGGAAGGTACCCAGTCTGGACTGAACTGATCGAAGTCCTTCGCTGGCTGTCCTTGGTGAAAATGACGACCGCAACCTCTTTCTGTCTCGAGGATATTCCTCTCTGCAGTGTCGCCACGACTTACTGCACTGATCCACCTTTCCCTACGCTTTCTAGTCAGTTCCTCGTACTCTTCGCCTTGGTCAGTGACGATTTTGGGTATCCGAAAGAATCCAAGACCTTTTTGTTTGCCACTTTTGGATCCACATCCCCACACAATGCATAAAACCATAGTTAACTCTCCCACATTTCCTCACACTAGCTTCTCTTTTCGATCACTTTGTTTACTATCGAGGGACACCAACATGGTGGCTAGCAACTGTTGTCAAGCAAAAGGTCACGTGGGTGAAAAGCAAGAATTCGTCGCCACACTCGCTGTTTCACAATAAAGTTCGCAGGAGGTAAATAAGGCAAGGAATCTTTTGATCCATTTAATTTGCCCCAGAACATTACTGGACTGACACATTTGTTGCAGTTTGGCAACAATAATCCTGAGGACCTCTCTGTATTAAAACTCGCCTTATGCACATGGTGGTGGGAGGGTTAATATTTCAAAACTGTTACTGTCTGCGGTGACATACGAAAATGATTTCGGAAGTCTTCTGGTATGTAGTTTCGAATGGTTAGTTCGTAAAAGAACTTCGTGCGAACGTGTTCTCTTCACCTTTTTACTCCCGTACAAAAGAAATACCACTGCTTCATCTTTTTGTGCTCGAAGGAGCTGTTGACGCGACAAATCAGTCGTCCACAAAAAATTCTTCGAAAAATAAATATTGGCTGGCCGTCATTAAAAAATAAAAACGCCAGGCATGTGAGGGTTGCCAAGATAATCAGTTTTAGTTGTTTGCATTTTGGCGTGATCTACCGTCGTATGACAACAAACCTGCTGTGCTAAAACGGCTGATGGTTAGTTGATTTTAACTGTTACGCATAATTCAGAACTCGTCGTTTGCTTTTTGGTGGGCTGTAAGTAAAGGGAAAATCGAGGACAGAGAAAAAAGTAAAAGAAACCAAAATAAAAGAAAAACAAATCAAAGCAAAATAAATAGAAACAAAATTATAAACCCGAGTTGTACCTTTAAAACATGCCTCCAATTTCCGTAAACTACTAACGGACTTCCTGTCCGATTCCCATTGTTATGCAGACGACCAATCAAATAAAATTATTTAATTACATTACTCTAAGTCTCTCCTGGCGACTACCCCGCTGACCATAAGGCCAGAGAAGTCTGGGTACAAGATGGCTTGAATGAACACCGGGTCAGGTGGATTCATTTTCTTTACTCAGCAGAGACCCCCCAAAGAAGGCAGCAGTGCCCAAAAGCAATTTCTTGTTGAGAAGAATGTACTTTCATTTTCCGGAATTTTCCTGTTTCTCACTGTGTCACATTCGAGCTTTTGGACGTTGATAACCTTTGCACGACTAAGCACTTTACTCAAAGATAAAGGCTCAGACATAGATGAGTCCTTGCATGCATCGATTTTACAGCAGTCCGTATACTTTGATGTGGATTAAATAAACTACATTAATTACTCCTTAAATGGGATGCAGAGCAAAGTTAACAGCCATACTTACAAAAGCGCCACTCGCGTTATATTGTAGTTGCTGAGTTGTGATATATCCCTGATTTGATTGGTATTGAGATACCTGGAACAGGTGACAGTTAATCCTGAGCGTCTAAGGTTATCCGAAAGTCTACTTTGGTAATCAATGGAGTGACTCGAAATGTGAAAGATATTCAGCTAAACAATAATCTTTGTTGATGGGAACACACATTAGGACTATTGTTGTTGTTGTTATTAGAGCCATCCCCCATTCCGGTTCAGAATACGACTATTGTCGATGGTTGACATGATGTGTGATAGGGAATCAACAAGTGATCACACGACTTCTGACACAGTGTAATCCTTTTTAAGTAGTGGCAAGATCTATTCACACTTATTACTGGTACGAAGAATGATGTTTTGAATCAAGTAAGAGTTCTTCCAAAAGTGATTGAAACAAGTAAAGTACAAGAAATCCTTTATTAACTTACAGCCAAAGTAGGTACGTAACCCCTACAAGATTTGGTAGTGTTTGTAGCTGGTTTTTATTCAGTGACCTAGAATAAAAATAGTATTCAACTATAAGCCAGTTGTGAAGTCACTTTAATGAGAATTTGTCAAGACAAAATAGCTGTCGTGTTTAATTTGTTTCACCCTTCAAACCCTCAGAGTGATCATCATCAAATTTCTCCTTGTAATGCCATCGCTTTGTGTAACAGAGTGGTCACGAGAATCAAGGAAATCTATAGGAAATGTGTAGGGGCAACATATGTGAATTTAATAATTAGTTAATAGTTGGTTTAATAGGCATAACTAATTATAGAATGATGTCAGTCAGTATCGGTCGTTAGTAATCCCCTCCAAATTTTAACACCTAATATCAAACATTAATGGGGGGGGGGGGGGAGGAGAAAAAAGGGAGTAACCACAGAAATTTACGAAGTTCGACAACCTCAAAAGTAATCTTAAAGGTCCATATCCACGGATTCGTCTTTCAGACATGCGCAGATGTTGTCAACTCTCCGAATTCATAGACGAAGCACAAGAGTTGCGTCTTGGTCCTGGGCTATCTTTCCAAGGCATCCCTTCGTCGATGTTAAAACATAGAAGTCTGCGGCTCTATAGCACTAAAAACAATAGATGTTGGCACTTACAAATCAATGAGTCCACTAAAACGGACGAATGTTCCATCAGCAATGGTGAGAAGGTTATTGTTTGCAAGGGTCCTGTTAAAAGAAACAAAAAAAAAACAGAAAAGAAAAATGAATCATGCCCTAAACTAAAATTCTTCAATATTGTGTTCCACCCCTTTTTTATATCTAAACGAGGCAGCCATACTAAGCGATAGCAGAAACGTAAATCAAGAGGCTAAAATCAACCCTTACTAGGGCCTGCAAAATTCTAACTAAAAGAACAAAGACAAGTCTATCCTTGTTACATCGAGCGCATGCTTTAAATGGTGTTCAAGTCTGTGTTTGTTTGTAATGATTATCCATAGAATCCCCGCCAACATTTATATCTGCAAAGTTGCAAAATCGCTTTACAGCTCAATGATTGATAATACTCGTAAAAAAATATATCGTAAAACACACAGCAATAGCAATAGCAATAGCAGTAGCAGTAGCAATAGCAGTAGCAGTAGCACTAACACTAGCACTAGCACTAGCACTAGCACTAGCACTAGCACTAGCAATAGCAACAACAACAACAATAACAATAACAATAACAATAACAATAGCAACAGCAATAACAATAACAATAACAATAACAATAGCAACAGCAATAACAATAACAATAGCAAGAACATTAGCAATAACAATAACAATATAAGTAGCAACAGGAACAAGAACAAAAACAGGAATAGGAATAGGAATTGGAGTAGGAGTAGGAACAGAAATAGAAATAGCAGTGGGAATATGAGTAGGAATAGGAATGAGAATAGGAATAGGAGTAGGAATAAAAATAGGAGTAGGAACGGGAGTGAGATTAAGAATAGGAGTAGGAGTAGGAATAAAAATAGGAGTAGGAACGGGAGTGAGATTAAGAATAGGAGTAGGAGTAGGAATAGGAACAGGAATAGGAATAGGAATAGGAAAAAGAATAGGAATGGGAATAGGAATAGGAGTAGGACGGAATAGGAATAGGAAAAGGAACGGGAATCGGAATAGGAATGAGAAGAGGAATAGGAACAGGAACAGGAATAGGAATAGGAATGGGAAAAGGAATAGGAATGGGAATAGGAACAGGAAAAGGAACAGGAATAGGAATAGGAATGGAAATAGGAATGGGAATGGGAATGAGAATGGGAATAGGAATAGGAACAGGAATAGGAACAGGAATAGGAATAGGAATGGAAATAGGAATGGGAATGGGAATGGGAATAGGAATAGGAACAGGAATAGGAACAGGAATAGGAATAGGAATGGGAATAGGAATGGGAATAGGAACAGGAATAGGAGTAGGACGGAATAGGAATAGGGATGGCAAGGTATTTTTTCAGTGGGCATGCCAAACTGTTACTCACACTACACGGTCAAGCACGCCTATGTGCAAAATAAGCTACAATCTTGGACAAAACTGTTAAGAAAATTGAACTCCAAAGTCTCTTTTTGTCAGAACACTAACAACCGAGTTTCGCCACCCCCTCCCCCAATTCAATGTTGTTTGTGGCTCCTAAACGTTTGCCTAAGAATTGCGGCTTTCTAAATTCAACATTGAATAGGGGGAGGGGAGGGGAAGTTACTATAGTAATACTGTTGAGCCAGAGGTTTTCGTGAACGATATTTGGGCGCGAAGAGACCAGTTTTCTCAAGTAGTTTTGTACAAGATTGTAGTTATAATCTGCTGGCAAGTGGTATCTCTATGCAATAGACCTCGTTTTCTATTGGTTTCAAAGATATCACGACAAAATCTTGTAAATCACGCTCTTGTGCAGCGGTACAAGGAATTTCCCGGTTATAATTAGCCATATCTCAGTTGTTTTATGAATCGTAATTTACCAATGGCAAGCATCCTGTATCATTTAACCCATCTTTGCCTAATGAAAATCCTTTTCTAAGTGATGCTGTTTTACGCAATGAAGGTCGCCACTCATTCAGGAAGAAAGAGAAGCTGACTCACAATGTTGAAAGTTCACTGCCTGGTCCTTCCAAGGTACTTGCTTGTATTTGCAATAGCAGGTTATTATCAAGGTTACTGCAAAATATTGGTAACATTTTCCTGTTTAAAAACTGCATCTTCAGCCATTTAATCAAGGAATCATGTTTCATATCGACAGACATCAGTTTTAAGTTCATAATGTGATTAATACTGTGAACTTACAGTGTTGACAAGATTTTCATGGATCGGAAGGTGCCACTTTGGATGTATCTCAGACTGCAGTTGGTCATAGTTCTAACAAAGGTAAATTGTTACAGTGGGACTAAGTTTCTTGGAAGAAACAACTCGATTGGTTTAAATCTGAATAAACCACATGGTGGTCCTAATTTTAAGTGTTTCAATGATCCTTATGTTTACTGTCAGTTTTAGAAGCATCAAATGTAAAATTCACATATCAACAGCTGCCTTTATGGGAATTCGGACCGCATTGATGCCTAGAATGTAGACGGCGACAAAGGATGCGTGATATTAACAATCGAGTATTAATTCCTTATTTGAGGCCGAAGGAATTCCTCAGATAAAGATTGCATCATGATTTAAAGTTTGCGGTTTGAGTTGAATATAGTCCTTGTCTGCCTGACAAATTAATTACAATACGGGTGTCGGTAAAACGCCGACTCGGGGCCGGAGTCGGGGCCGGGGCCGGGGTGTTAGCTGAAAAAAGACAAAAACAACATAAAAGTTAAAAAAAATTATAAAATAAAAAAGGAAAACAAATCATAATAAATGAATAAACAAACAAATGAATAAATTAATTAATAAATATCAACCAATACGTTTGTTAAACGACTGCTGGAAGTTAAGCAAGAAGTGATACATAACACATAAGTTTGCTATGGCGCCGGGTACGAAGAACCGCAGTGGAAGAGCAAGAAAGAATACAAGAGGGCTACTTGAGACAACCTGTTCAAGGCCAGTGGATGAGCAAACAAAGCTTTACACGGATTCTCAAAGCACAGCGACAGCGAGTTCACCGAAATATAGTTATTATACTCCGTTGTATACTGCAAGTAAGTGTGATAATTCGGGGCTAGAACTCATGAACATGTTATTTTGAGTTTCTTCGGCTGGGCGCTGTTTGACGCTTCTAATGCCGCAATGATAACATCAATAAAGTCAAAAGCCATGAATCTTTTGGTAGAAGTTGTTTTCTATTACAAGTAGAACATGGAAACATAGCCTCTTCAATTTATAAGCCAAAAATATATTCTCGCGTTCGTACATTGTTTTTTGCACAGTCCCGCATTTGCATTTCTTATATTTGTCTATGTTATATTGGCCTTGTGGAAAAAGCGATCACAGGCAGTACTATCGTTTTACCTGGTTTTACAAGTGGATTTGCAGTGCAGTAAGACCTATTTATTTTTTCTTATCCCACGTCTCACTTCCTGTAACGCTGCTTACTTCGATCACGTCCACGACGCCGATCAAATTAGAGGTTTCAAATCCTTCAGACACTAAAAACATGAACGGACCACCCGCCTGTAATTGTTTCCCGTCAAAAGCTAGCCTTCTTGCAACATTCCTGCCGATATATTCGACTGTAATACGCCGTTCGCCATTCCCTCACATATGAATCACCATCAAATTGCTGATCCCAAAACAACAACAAACGCGCGCAAAGCAGGCCGGTCGACAGAGAGTTTTTTAATGTTTTTGTTTTGTTTTGTTTTGTTTTTTTTATAAAACGCAACACCCCGGCCCCGGCCCCGACCCCGACCCCGACCCCGACCCCGACCCCGAGTCCGACCCCGAGTCCGACCCCGAGTCGGCGTTTTACCGACACCCTTACAATACAACCGGTAAGGCCCTATAAAATCCATTTGAAGTTTTTTTTTTAATTTTTTAAAATAATTGCTCTCTACTCGGTGTTTTCCCAGACGTAATCTCTGCATTTTCATAAGAGACTTTCCCACACACATCAGATGTTTATCTTTGGTTTCGACTCTGCTGAAAAGATTTAAAATAGAGGCAAGGTCTAAAGAAACGCTCTCAGAGGAATTCGCTTGCTATGGGATGTAGGATAAAGTAATTCTCTTTTGATTTAACTCCAGCGGAGTGGGAAAAGAATAACTCGGAATCCCGGGCCGAGTGACGGAAACAACGACGAATAGCAAGACATTAGAGACGAATTCGGGAGCGGCCTGTATGGCGATTCGGAGCCAGGGCGTTAAATGCTTAGAAATTTCGAAAGTAGTTCAAGGCAATCGTAGTAAACAGCTTCGTGGGCCCCTAACATCTTGCAAGTATTGACTTGTTTGGCGAGGCCGAAAGAATTCAGCCAGAACGATAAAGATTGCATGACCATTTCAAGGCCGGCGTTCGGTGTCAATTTTTGAACGTAACCGGTATCCTTTTCTTACAAAGCGGCTTTAAATTCATTTAAGTATACGATTTGGTTCGAATCGTTTTTGTTTTAATGTTTGAATAGAATTCTCTTCCCAGACGTGTCTTTGATACGTGATTTCTACGATTTAAGAAGGCAATTCCTCTGATACAGTTAATCGGATTTTTATCTTTGGTTTCCACTTTGCTGCAGAGATTCACAGAGGAGAAAAGGTCAAAAGAGTAAATGCCTTCAACTAAATTCGTTTGTTATGAATTGTATATTAGAGTAACTCAACTTGGGTAAACGCGTTTGCTGAAAAAAAAAATCGTATCTTGACCGATGCTTTTTTTTTATTTGGCCGTTCTTATGATAGTAGTTTTGGCTGTAAATTGAAGGTATGCACTGGTCAGCGGATATACTTAATGTTTGACGAAAATCGAAAGAGTGAAGAAACCAAGCGAAGGAGTGAAATCGGTCTCACACTTACCTCTCAGATATGGCATAGTATTTCAAGAGGCGACTCGTAGTCATAGCGAGGGATGCTTATAAATAACGTCAAAAATTCGTACAGCAAACAATTTAACGAAGCTATAATGTGGGATATTTTGTGAATTTTTGGGTGATGTTTGGGTATATTTGGGAAACGATAAATTTTCTCTAAGGATTAGTTAAATTTAGGAAAATGGGAAATATTGATGATTTAATGAAGGTTTAAAATTGGAATTTGAGGTCAGAAATTAGTGGACGGAAACAAAACAGTTCCCGAGCAACCTGCAGTGCCCTCGTGGGGTCTCAACTATCTGGTGGTGTTTCAAAACATGTTTTCACAATACAATCCCTTCTTTAAACTCCTTAAAATTCCTCTCAGATTCAGGTTTACTCCCACCTTAAGGCTCGCTTCTATGTACTCGCCTCATAACTACGCGTTACTTCATAATTTAGGGTCTTTTTGGTCTCATTTGAATCTTTTAGCTATCGTGCTGTGTTTGGTTCACTGAACGAACAAACTTGGACGTGACTTTGTTTTAGTTTATCTTCATTTGACACTTCGTGCTCCCTTACATAAGGAGGTGAACATTTTGGTCATGTGACCTGAGTGAGGTTTTGGTTACGCACGTGTTCAAGGTGCCTTTGTAATCGTCTTCCTTTTATAGAGCAAGTCGTCGTTCATTCGAATTTGTTGTATTTTTCCTTAGTTTTCACTGGCAAATGAAAATCAGTTTTAATCGCCCAGCATGCTGTAATCTGAAAAGCATAATAGAGTGCAAGCAACACAAAACCGCATCGAAATATCTGTGTGAAAACAACATGCCGGGTTTTGTTGAAATTTTAATGACATGGAGTAGCCTTGATTTCATTAGAAATCATGTACATGTACTTGGGCCCCGTTGTTCGAAAGCCGATTAACTTAATCCAGCTGGATTAGCGTAAACTTTGGTTTCATTTTTTTAACTGTTGGGTGAAAGTTTCTTCTGCTGCTTTTTGTTTTCCAGGATTGGCTTCCTGTAATCTATAATTTTGCATAATATTAGCGTTCAACAACGTTTGTGGGTAGAGAAATAAACTCTTTGGTGAACTGATTTTAATCTTTGATTCGCGTTAATCGGCTTTCGAACAACCGGGCCCAGGAGATTTGGCGAGTGGTCAACATAATGTATACCTTCCTCGATGTATTTTTGTTCCCTCAATTAGTATGGTCTAGTGAATGAAAATGTAATGTACTAAAATATGTAAAACTTTGAGGTTGTTTTTCGTGAGGGCAAAACAAATTAATAATAACAATACTAATCAGCTTACAATAACATCATCTTCTCCAATCCATGAAAAACGTCAGCTGTCAAGTCTGGTCCTATGGGATTTTCTGATATATCTCTGCAAAGACATCGGTATTAAGCATAAACGGGATATCTAGCTCATTATTTAACTGAATTGCTTGAGAATTACACCGTTGCACGTACATATCGGATAATCTTCAAAGAACCTGTTGCTGGTCACCTTTACTAACCTCAAGTCCTGTGACCCAATAGAGCATATTCGGTTTGTGCTCTTTCCAAACTATGCCCTTCCATCTCACATTAGGAACAGTCAGTCTTTAGCCGTTTTTTAAAATAATGTCAAGAGTTTTGTTTTTAAACATTGAAGTGTGGCAGACGTCAGAATCGTTTGTTTTGCATATCGATGGCTTCCGCTTATAGGAGTATGAGATACTTTAAGTAGAACTTGAGGTAGGGTGTGTCTACAGTGCCTCCCAGTAGAATTCACGCGTGAGAGTGGACACAGAGACACTTGAGAAACTGTACGCAGGCGGTAAATGGGAAACAAATCAACAGAGTTGTAGTACAAATGGAGAGAATGTGAAGAGCGTGCCGTGGCGACGTGATGGCGAGTATTATGTTCCGTAAAGATACATAATATATGCAGATTAAATAAGTTCATCGCTGAGATGTATGCAATAAAATGAAAGGCATCTTTTAAATTTTTTTTTAAGCAAACTAAGATATACTTACAAGACTTGTACATCTTTTGGTTTCGCAAGAACTGTCCGTAAGTCATCTAGTGACAGCCTGTTTTTTGATATTGTGCTGGAAAAATTAAAGAATAATGCTGATGATAACGGCAGTAATGATGGTTGTGGTAACAGGAGTAGTGACGATATGACGATGACGATGATGATGGTGATCGTCATAATGATGATGAAGTTGATAAGGTAGTTACGTTATGTCAGGTTGTAGTAGACATCGTGCCGTGCGATATTGTCGAGTGAAATTCTCAATCTTTGATTTTGGGGAGAAACACTTACATTTTCGTTACGCTTTTAGGAAGATAGAATCCACCTTTAATGTTGTTGTTGTCAAGATTTCTAAGAGAAGGAAATTGAAACATCAGGAATACTGACAGCAGATTAAATTGAAACGTTATCCTTGACTAACTAGGTGTAAAAGAAACACGTACTGTCCTCGAATTTGAGCATTACTCTCAATCAGGCACGAGCAGCCAGAGCCAGCTAAATTTTTGTGCGGCACATCAAAGAATTTGGAACGTAATGGTAAAAAAAAATAATGTAAAGTATTTGACATTCTCATCAGTTCTCATCGTCAAAAAATCATTGAACTGATTAATTTTCCTTGTAAATGACCGCTCAACGGTGTTTAAGAGAAGCAATTATAGAGGAAACCACTTTCGACAGGAACCAGCCAGCCTCCTACTAGTGGGCTAGCAGTGGCGTTATAGCGTTATAAAACGCAATCGGAAATTTTCATAAACTTGCATGCTTTTTAGTGAGGTGAGATTCCGAAAAATGTCCTGTGGAACAGCTTTCAGAAGGTTTGTTGAAAGATCTCTGGAAAACAGAAAAAAAAAAAGGAAACTTAATATAAAGGAGGATATCAGCATAATATTTGAAATGTTCGGGCGAGCAGTTGTGTTGAGGAATGGGCGAAATGTGCTCTGCAAAAGAGATATTTGCCGGCGAGCAGAGTTTCTACCCACTTTACTCGTTGCATTAATGAACTTCCCCTGTGACTCATGGGTTTCCTACTTCCTTGCTTCCCAGTGTCTCAGTTTTTGTATTCTGACCCCTTCTTTACCTAACCTCTTTAATCATCTGACGTTTAGGGTATGATATTATATTTTCCCTCACGTTTACTGGGCCACGATTTGCACAGAATAAGACTTACCCAAAGTATATATATATTAAGCAAAGCCTAAAAACAGAGCTCTACAATTATTATTTCCAGTGGCATTTATATGAGTCTGGTCATGCTGATGCAGTGCTAGAAAACATAATTTATCAGGAAATGTGAAGTGCCGGTCCGGGAAAAGCCGTCTTGACCAGTTTGGGCAACTTCGAGACAATCTTTGAAAACGTTTTGTCCGATTTTGAAACACATGGTGCCCAGTAAACAAGTTAAGGCAATACAAATTAATTAACATTGCGATCCACAGAGAAGAGTGGAAAAAATAAGTCACTGAACGTTGAACTCACAGCGTTAACGTCTTCACAGGTAATCCGCGAGGCACTTGCATTATTCCTTTGCACTTAACAATAAAGCCCATGCTGCCCATTTGTTTGCAGTAACATTTTTCCGGACAAGCATAAGATGTTGCAACATAACACAACCTAAACACGATCTGGATAGCACTGGTGAACGTCAAGAGCTTTCCTCTGGGTCCGACTCCCATCTGTTGGAGAAGGATCATTAAACGAATACAAGTAAGTTGAAGGTCTGGGCAAACCCTCCCAACATTATCCAACAGCATCTAATAATGTTGGGCTACCACTGATGTTGGATGTGTTCTGACACCATGTTGGGTGCTGTCGGCAGTTGATACAAAAAAAAACATTCAACGTCTTCCAACAACACTAAGGACGACGTTCACCCGTATCCAACATGAACTTGAACGGGCCCATACATGTTGCGAGTATTTGCAGTGGTCCGAAAACGCTCCCCTGTCCATTACACCGAGAATTTTAAGAAGAATTATTAAGTCTTGCTTTTCACGAGATTCCCGGCGAGCACACGACTCGAGAATTACCTCATTTGTTCCGGAATGGCAACCATCTTAGATCGTATCCACTGAACTCTTAATTTTAACAAACAAGCGAAAAGAATCAATTTCTATTATCCGTGTTTAGACTAAATATTAACCGACTGCTTGCTTACCTCACTCTGCAGCCCTTTTACCGTAGGCGAATTTTAACTTTAGTGCACGTATTAATGTAGAGTTACTTCAAATAAAAAAGGTATGACGTTGTGCAATCGAGAGTTCGTTTCTTGTAGGATCGAAACAGAAGGGTCTTTATGGAAGCGAAGCCATTTGGAAGACAGGCTTGAACCTTCTAGGGTGCGATACTTTTAAGAGAAATTTTGAATCATGCATGATGCATAAAGTAAAAACGTCACACCGATGTTCATTCTTTCGGGAAGCAAAGCTAAGAACATAAAGGAAAATTATTTGATGACACTTACTTCCCTCTCAAAACCACATGGAAGCTCTTATGAACCATTACCATAACCATTCCAGATATATACATAGCCTAGAGCTTAGCGACATAAGTGACCTTTCACCTTTTTTCCCCTTTTTTGTGCTTTGTTATTAAATGAAGTTATATCTGAAGTTATATCAATGGTACGTTTATGTAAAACTTACCCGTTCTTTCTTCTTGTCCACCAATATGTCCGCCATGTTTGGTCGACCGTGCTTTGCCTTGCCTTCCATATATGGTAAGGCTTTTTCTATTAATCCAATCAACATTCGATTATTGAAGCCACGAAAGAATTGAATCCAATGGTCTGTTAACGACGGGAACGCTTGGCTGTCTTTGACTGTAATAACTTCCAGCTGAGGTAAGGTCTTTAAAATTACTGACGTCTATATGGGCCATGATAAATCAGCCTCCAGTGCCATCCTCTCGTTAGAGTTTATCCTATCAACACAATTTATAAATCCAATAATTTAGAAACACTGGTTCAGTGTATTAAGCGCAAAATGTGCTGATATTGTTAACACCTTCCTTGAATTTCGTTGACTTGCAGCTTTCTGACACAGATTCTTTAAATCGATTCAACTGGCTAAAATGTCTGAATTAGAGAGCGAGATAAGCGAGGAAACACAAAATGTGGACCAAAGAGAGCGAACCGCTTAAGAAGATTCATAACAACATCAGAAACTTTGTTATTAACTTCTAATTATTTTTGAAAAGAGTAAATATGATTAAACAAAAGGTTAAAGCAAATCAATCAGCCGATTTGCAAGGTTTCATCCGGCAAAAGAGGGACTTGTACATACCCTGATCGAAAGACTTGCGAGAAATGTTCGAAACCTTAATATTATTGGTTTTCACCCACATGACAAGGCAGTCATGTTGGGTGACAATATATATTTTTTTTCGGAGAACGTGTTTAAAAATAAAGTTTAGATCCCAGTAGAGAGGCAGGCTGTTGTTTTTACCAGTCAACATGGCCGCCATGACGTCACATGCAAACCAGCAATGGCGCGTTTTCAGGGTCAAAATTTAGTGTATAGTTACCGCACAAATTGAATTGCCAATTAAACTCATCAGTTTCGTCGTATCAGAATGACTTGTGAACTTTCAATCAGGCGCTATCTACCCAACAAGGCCGGAAAAGAGTCTGAAATTAACCTAGAGCCGAGTTGTTTTGTCTAGGCTATTATCTTTAAGTAAATTGATTTCAAATTACCTGATCTTACAAATAATGTAAGTAAACGTGATTATGCCATACACATTCCTTCAAATACATGATTCACATATATTCACACTCGTTTATTCACCATCCACGGGTTTATTTCAAACCAACAAAATGACCACCCTCTGGTTGGCTTGTTAGCTCAGTTGGTACGGCACTGCAGCGGTATCGCAGAGGTCATAGATTCTACTCCCGTACAGGCCTATTTTTCACTACTTTAGCTGAATGCTCATAACTGCAATGATCACTCTCATCTTCATCCTTCAATCCGTAGTTCAGATACATGGTTTACAAATTCACAGTGATTTATTTCGAATTAATAACACAATAAAGAAAGGGGATCACCGAACTTTTTTTCTTTGCATCAAAACGACAAGGGGAAAATTTCGGCTCGGATCATCTCCTTCGAAGGGACAGGGGCGAGTTCCAAGACGGCTTCCATGTTGTTTCTTTGTTTTGATTTTTTACTGCGCAGCAACATCTTTTAACCGAGAGGAGTTAATATTGCAGCGCTTAAAAAAGAGCGGCCTTTGTTTCCTCTCTTATGGGGGTCGCTTAGAATCGCCACCGCCTTTGATGTCGCAATGTTATACTCGGTAAAAAACAAGGTGATCATCTAAATCCATTAAATATTTCCGGAGAAGAATGTTTGTGCAACCTCCGGCTAGCACTTCTGTTATTGGAAAACAGGCACTATTGTCTTTGGATCTGCACCTGTAAAGATGCATTTTTGTTCATTATTTTGACAGTTTCAGGAACCATCGTTGGCGAAGATGTATTCACAATATGAGACAGGGGTATTTTTTTTTTTTCAGTTAACTTCACATCTTATGACTCATGGAAATTCAGCGGCTGCTATTTATCTTAGTCTCTCTCCATGTGCTGGGCTACTGTGCTTCAACAAGTGAAGTAATAGTCACAAATGTAACATTCTGCGGTAAGAGGAGTAAACTTGTAAAGGGGACCAAAAGGTAGCCGAAAAATAAACCGAAGGGAAACCCGAATAAACATTTCGCTTCGCTGAAGGTCTTCCATACGATCGAATCTTTGTATTCAAACTAGAACTCAAAAGAAAAGTTCTAGTGTGTTTTGAAAACCAGATACGGTACCAGATAGAGCAGAATATTCGTCTTGAGCCGTTAGTCTAAATTTTTTTGCTCCCCAGGCAGAGGGTGAGTGCCGATTAAGATAGACGATCATGCATGTATTAGGTCGCCATCCCGATCCACTCAGTCATATTTGCTTCTCTTCCAGAGTTTCCTCTACATTGAACCCAAGATCATCTTTGCTAAAATCTTCACTCCTCCTAAAATACTCCTACTCTGCAGGATACGTCGCAGGCGACGCCTTATTACTACTCCGACCATAAGGCCACAAGTCTAAGAATGGACTTTTATTCCTTCAGCTGTGGCACTACAAATATCTTCACGTGTTTTGAGTCCACGTGATCGGCCAGCTTGGAAAAATGTTTGCAAAACTCAAGTTGTTTTTTATTTCAACTTTTCTTCAATTTCGATTTCGGGGGTTTCCGTTTGATAACTATTTCCTTTCTTAAACAGAAAGCGGAAATATTGATCGATCGGCGCGAGCATTGTACTAGGTAGTTCGCAACAAATAGACTTCTTTTACGTGTTTAGCTCTTAGGCATGGCGTTCCGCTGTATCCAGATAGAAAAATACGAAGTCGAGAATCGAAAAGATCATCCAAAACCTAGAAAATGAGTTTAGATCTACAAAACATGACGCTGAAAATTATAAATGACAGTTTCATTACCCACCTCAAATGAAAACATCACGAAAAATCTCATGGGATAAGTGGAGATGTGTAAAAACAATGAAAGTAAAAAAGTGAGAAGAGCACGCTGGCCAGGTTCAGTTTGTAGGATCATCTCGTTATTATTGTGGCTTATGGCAGAACGGTCGGCGCCAACGTTGCCAAGCCAATTTTCTTTTTTTGCAAGGGTGTCACTGAAAAGCATTCTAGGTTTAAGTGGGGGCCACCCAAAAAATAATTTCTCCAACTGCAAAATCTTTATAGCCCCCACTTCATTAATTATGAACGCTTTCTAAGTCTTAAGGTTCCGGCTGAAGGTTGCTTTCTTTATTCTTGGTTAACAACCCGATGGTATCCTCAGGTCCTGAAGATAAAACCCTAAACTTCAGTGTTATCCCTTGGCCAGTGCTAACACCAGGGAAGCGAGTAAACGCCTTCTTGACTTTTACTCCTGTGAGTATGTCGCATTGCTTTGTTTTATAAACTGATAAAATGAAATTAACATAACTAAGAGAAGTTCAAACGTCTGGGTAAGTGCAGTCCTCTTTGAGGTGACACAAACTTACGTTTCGACAACCCAAGAGGAAGTCATCATCAGAGTCAAGTCAAGTGTAACGTCAATAAATAGCAAAAATACTCTGGTCGTTGACGATTAGTCAACGAAGTCGTGGTGTTATTGGTTGGTGTTACTATCATTTGAGCTGTGTTGTGTTGGCTTTGGGACTGTAAACAGCGACTGGCGCGTTTTGATTTTTTATTTGTTAGCCAGATTTTCGTGTATTGTTAGTAAAATTTGTCCCTTTCTCAGTTGTTAATGTTGTAAGTCTACCAAGGAGATCGAGAAAAATCGTAAAATACCTTTGCTGGGAGCCCATTACTAGGAGCACACAAATGCCCTATTTTCCTGTCACGCCAATTTCACAGACCAATTTACTTTTACATTTAATTTGCAGCGAATATGGGACTCCTGTAGGAGCCCCAGTGACCAATCACAATGCTCCATTATCCCCCTTTTCTCGCGCGAAACTTTTTCTCGACCTTTCTTTTGTTCTAAAGTTTCTCTGCGAACAAAAGAAAGGTAATGATGATGCGGTATCACGTGAGTAGTGATAAAAGTGGAAAACAGATACCGGCAACAAACGGCCCGCCCCATCGCTCCTGTTGGACTGAAATTCGGAACACCAAAACTTCCCGGGACGAAGAGACCCGCGCCATAACCCTTCCCTTTTATCCAGGAATCGTGTCTTCTCGTTCCGCCTTTGTTTTTGTAGTCTTTGTACTGTCTTTTGTATTCAGCAACAATCGCGCGGCCTTCTTTTCCTGAAACTTCCGGGCGTTTGAAAAAGTTCGTATTGGAAACGATATCCCACGCTTTTTTTTAGATAGTGATAGCAGCGCCCTCTGCAAGAGAGGGCTTTGTCAGTTTCCCGGCAGAAACCGCGTTTTTGTTATGCCGCAGACCGTGCGCCTGGTCTTAAGCATTTTTTCGGCTGTTTTTCGTGAGGACGACCTTCTCGGTTCCTTCCACATTCGGAGTTCTGCGTTTGTCAGTAGACCTCCATCGTATATTCAAGAAAAATAATTTTTCACGATCCGTTCGTTTTCATGCAAATCAGAGGAAAACTTCTCGAGGATGTGCTTGTAGTTTGTGCTTCTGTTCCTTTCGTTAAGGAATAGCAGGCAATAATACCCGCACCTAACACTCTTGATCCGTTGTAGTTGGTTGTAAAAGGAAGCTCGTATTTTTCAATTTTTTATGTTCTGAATCCCACTTATTCGGGGGAGGCAAACCGAAAGAATCGAAATATTCATGTTCCCATTTTTCGAGCGCCAGCAACAAACCCAGTGTGTGTCCAAACTTCCAAAATCGCCCATGTCGATTATGAAAGGTAAATGTTGAAGGGGTTTTCTTCATTGCGTGAAAAAATTCCTTTGATCGGGATGTGAAGGTATTTGCAACAATTCACCGAGTCAACATTGGAAAATGGCACGTCTTTGGATTTCATTTTTTTTTCATAATCATCCTAGCTGCTGACAAAGGAGGAGGGCGAACGTGCATTCCCTTTCCTCGCGGCGGAGGAGGAGGAGAAGGAGGCAACGAACGCGGCGGCCGCCCGATCTGCATCCCTTTCCCGAACAGCTTGCCGATCAAGTCGATGACAAGAGAAATACCGAAGGATGCCAACATTCCATAGAAGCCGCCGTATTGTGTAACCCCACCTCCGCAAACCTTGCTGTGGCCGACAAGAATCTTCTCCGCGACTTCTGTTGCGCCGTCATCGCCTGAACGAGATTGTAAAGTTGTACCTCTTGCGGGCCGAACCCTTTCCCAGAGACCTTTTTCAACACCCTTTCAGCAGCTGCACTTAGCCCCGCAGTTGCAAAAGCTTTGACCGCCGATTTGATGAGAGGTCGCTCCAATCCGAGAAAAGAAGAGAAAATGCTGCTGCCACGTTGTGCGGTTTTCTCAATCTGCATTTTCCTTATCATGAGATCGGCCTCCTTTCGCTCACTGGCTGCTTTTTTCATTCGGTTGATTTGAGTGCTGGTCAAAAGGAGGTCGTCTCCGCGGCCGATTTGTTCTGGTTTGATGCCCAGCGAAGGCTTTCTGAGGCTTTTCCTTTTCCGTCAGCGCAATCTTGTACGGAAGATACATCATCGTCATCTTATATCAGAACGAAGAAAAAATCGGGCGCTTCAAACCGCAACCATCTCGTTGCCGATCTGTCTTATCAGGAGCTCTTCCTCATTTAGGACGGCAGCAAAGATCATGTAGTCATGAGCATTAGCGGTTTCATTCAACCGGTAATGCAAAACCAACTTCTTCGATCCCAATTCATACTTTCTTTGGTCGCTCTGAGGTCCAAGTAGATGACAGGGTAAATCCTCGAGTAGTTGGAAACAATCAGCCGAGTGCCCGTGTTTAATCATTTTTTCTGTGACTGTAGTTTATCAGATCGAGGCGGATCCGTGTTTGGTCATCGCCTTCAGAATCCAGTTTGGGGTGAACAGTTTTGCCGGGTCGTCATCATCAATGTCGAAGGTGTCGAAGGTATCGAAGATGTAGGGATTCTGTGTCAGTGCATATTTTTTTGTCAGTTAGTTAAAAGAAAACGAAGACACGTTTTTCATGCAGGGGGAAATTTTCCAGGCGCCGCCTACATCTCTTCGGCTGTCGCTAGGGTTCAGCGTTTCTTGCAAGTAGCGCCACTGAGTCAGTTTCAAGAAATTTTCATTGACCATCTTTTGTCCTTCGGGTGGCAGCTTCAGTTTTGGAACCCACAATTCGAGCTTTCGGACAACATTCCGCCGTCCGGTGCCGTCGTTTTGAAAGATCATTTCATCATCATCCTGAAGCACAATCTCAAACTTGAGTTGCATCGAAGAACGAGTAGCAGTTGAGGCGAATGACGGTTTTGAACGTCGTGCCGCCATGTGAAAGAAGCCCCTGCACTTGGATTCCTTTGCTCATTGCAGCAGCAGCCGTTACAGTTGTAGCGTCATTGACAAGATATCAAAACTCGTCTTTCGCCACAGTTCTTGAACAATCGTCAGGATATTACACCAAGTTTTTTTTTATGGATATTACTTTGTGGACGTCGTTGGCTTCGTAAAGTTTCTTTCTGGCGGACTTTACAGTCATGTTTTTTATCAGAGAGAAAGAGCTGTTGATTGGGGCCGACTGTGTGCCAGCAGCAACATTGGCACCATTTGCGAGAGTCTCGAATGTGTACTTAACGCGCAAGTAGGCATTGAACCAGTCAAGGACAATGTCTCTGCCCTTCACAGAGAACTTCAGTCCAGTTTTGTTTGGTGCTGGTTGTTGCCCGGAAATGTGAGCGGTGTTTCCAGATTGAACCGCTCGTAATCCACCTTCTCGAGATAGCACGGTGTCCTGAACATTACCGGTAAACGAGAAACAGTATTGAAATTCGAACATATGGCTGTGGAATTGGCGATGCACATCGAGGAGAGGAAGAAATTTTATTGTTCATTAAATACAGAGCACGATGAAATTTCTGCATTTAATATAGCAATGGATACCCCCCGGCAAAACATTTTCGATTTCAACCACATCGACACAACCCTTTGGAAGGGCACAATCGAAATGCTGAAAAATCTTCATGCTCACTACCACCAGAAACATTATGGCTATTAAACGTTGTACTGCAGCTTTGAAAGAAAAAATCTGCTTTGCAACATTGTGGCAGGCAGGGCAATCGTGACTTCTGCGGTTGTCGATGGCATTTCTCTGAGCCCCATTGTGTTCGCCACTTTGACCGGCTTTAAGCTCGTTGTCAAGGGCGTGGAGAGTTTAAAAAAATACGACCCCACCCCACCCCCCCCCCCCCAAATAAAACCCGAAAAAGCCAACTTCGCTAGAGTTGAGCACAGTAAAATCTTTGACGCCATTCCGTTTTATCTCAGGGGCGAACCTTTCAAGGACAAGAAATCCCTCGACAGACTAAAAATGGTGGACAACTTTGTCTTTTTGCATGGAATTACCGGCAAAAATTGTGGTCAAATATGACGAACGCTTCATCCAGGTTTAATCCACCACTCGTCGAATCTTTCTTTCGCACGGCGCCGGTTTGTTGGACGAATGTTTTCAAAAGCCGGCAACAGGCATTCGAGGATTTCTTCCCTCCGCGGCCAGACTACAGAAGGAACAGCCTCGAAGTAATTGTGCAAGAAACAGACATAGGTTACCGTCTTGCCGTCATGACTGAAGTGCCGGATGACGCCCCCCAAGAAACGGCGCTGCGACAGGTCGCATACTTCCTGACCGTCAAACACGACGGTGTTGACAGCGTCCAAGATTCTGTGTTTCACAAGAACCTCATGAAAACGGGTGATGGATTCGGTGGTCGGCAGCCTTCGTTCTTGGGCGTCGGACTGGGTGAGCTCCTCCACCCTTCCTCATGATTGACACATGAGTTCGATGATACCTCCTTAACTGCAACTGGCAAAGATCTAGATCAATTGCTCCAAAAAATTAACCAGGAACTACCAGCCATCTATGAGTGGTTATGCTCAAATAAATTAACCCTAAATTTAAGTAAGACGAAATACGTAATTTTTCAGCCAAGACAGAAAGTTAACTATAATCTGTACCCTCCTCTCAAAATAGCAGATCAATGTCTCGAGCAGTCTTACAGTATAAAATATTTAGGACTAGTTATTGACTGCTTTTTGTCTTGGCAAGACCACATTGATTATATAAGTAGTAAAATAAGCAAAAGTGTAAATATCATCACAAAGCTAAAACGTCATGTTACTAAGCAGTCACTTGTAAGCATCTACTATGCGCTTGTATATCCATATTTGACCTATGGTTGCGTATTGTGGGGTAATAATTATGAAGCTCCTTTAGCACAATTGGTAAAGTTACAAAACAAAGTAGTTAGAGTTATTAACAATGTCCCACTTCGTGATCATATTACTCCTCATTACGTAAACCTTGGTCTCATTAAGCTTCCTGACATCGTTAAATTTTATACTTGCCAACTTTTTTACGATCATATTGTAGATAGAAAGCGTTCAAATTTTACCCTAACCCATGTGTCTGAGCAACATAATTACTCTACTCGAACTGCGTCCCTTCAGTATCTAAGTCCTAGACCTTTCAGAACAAATATTAGGAAATTTTGCCCAACAATTATTGGATGTTATTACTGGAATGATATTCCTATTTCTATTCGCCAAAAACCTACAAAACAACTTTTTAAAAGAGCTCTGTTTCAGTATTATCTTGCTCAGTATTAATTAATGCCACGCGCCCGTGTAAAATTTTATATTTCTTCTGTTTCTCATCTCCTCTACTTATAGCAAGTTTTCCTTTTTTTATCTTAACAAATTATGTATAGTAATTTAAAGGGCATATAATTAGTTACTATATCATGCCCTTCTCCACTCCTTTCCCTTATTGTAACACACCTCATTCATTGTGTCAATGTGGAGTAAATAAAAAAATACAAAATACAAAATGAGTTCGGAAGTTTCAGGGTCCGCAACCATTTTTGCCCTGCAGCATTTCATCTTTTGCGGTACTTGGTATATACAAATGGAGAAACGCCTTGCAAATTTTTTTCTACAGTCCGCGGGGTTACTGGAAAGGTATGGCCGTGATAAAGAAATTATCGGAGGCTGCTAGGGTCCTGGAAGATGTTGTAAGGAGGTCGCTGTTCAAGCAGGGGATTTGTCAGATCTTCCCCCCTGCGCCGCGGCGCATTCCTCGCCCGAAGTTCGACGTGCCCGCACCCAACACGGTGCACAAAGCCGACCTTCTTTTTATGTCGCAGGACAACTTGGGCGCAAAGTTCTCAAGTACCTGCTGACTGTTGTTAACGTGGACAGCCGCTACAAAAAGGCCGAACCTTTGACCTCGAAAAACTTTGATATAGGTCGCCGAGGCCTTTCAAAAGATTTACAAACATGGGCCTCTGGGGTGGCCTTAAATGCTGCAAGTTGACCCCGGGCGTGAGTTTATGGATGATGTCACCAAAAAGATGTAAAATCACAAAACATATATCTGACGTGGGAGTGCAGAAATTCACCCCGTGAGTAGGCTATTGTTGAACGTTTCAATGGCACCTTTGCTGAGCGTCTGTTCGACCACCAGTACGCTGTTGAAGTGCTTCTGCCGGAGGGCCGACGGTCAACTGCATAGGTGAAAAGGCTTTCTCGCGTTGTTGTCGCTTTGAATAACGAGAGAACGTGTCTCATTGGCATGAAACCTGCAGCTGCAATCAAAGAAAAAAATGTTTATGCGAAACCCTCGACACCTCGGGTTGAACCAAAAAAAAAGCTCCCCTCTTTCGTCAATGCTTGCTATCTCTATTGGCTAGTTGGTACACCACGATCCCGACCTGGAGTGACCTCCTGATTGTGAACTGTGGCTTCTGGCTTTCAAGCTCATACGCCTATGCCACCTTATTAAGATCGCTTAAATACGAACTTCGCAAAGCTCTGTCAACAACCTTCTCCTCTTTCCTGTAGATCACGTTGGTCTGCCTATCCACCGCTTCGATCATCTTCCCGTATGCCAAGTTCCCTAACAATTTGAAAACGTCTGCAACCAGGACCTCGCTTTTGTCCGTGTCTCCTGTCCAGTGCGCTTCCATCACCCACTCCACAAACCAGAGAAGATTTTTTTGGTTGGTAGTCGATTGTTCGATAAACAGCTGTAATCACCGCCCCGTGGTCCACATACCACCGCAGAAGAGGGGCGTACACCAGCATTTTCTCCGCGGACAGCGCACCCACCAACTTTTTCTCGTTTCCACGGGTTCTGTCGGTTCGCTTCAAGTATTCCTTCATGTGCTGCGGCATCCCTTCCTCCGGTAACTCCTTGCTGATGAAGAACGGACACATCTCTTCGAATTTCGGCCTGAGGAGCTGTGGGATTTTCATGTCCACCTCAATGAAACGGAATCAGGTTCCACTGCTCTGACCATCCACTCGTCTGTGTAGTGGAGGACCTTTTTATTCCCGCAGGGCACTTCTTTGAGCATGGTTGACAGGTAGAGGGCATTGGCATCGTAGCCGAGGATTTTCATCATCAGCTTTGCGTTTTCGAACTGGTGCGAGCGAATCCTCGTGACAATGACTTCATGGTACCGTGTGAAGACGAGGCTCGGCCCCCGACAACAGCCCCTTTCAACATCTCATATCCTTTGTAGCATGGACAGTAAAGCACGGCGTCCCCCTTTACCGTCCCCCGAAGAAGATAATGTAGGTTCACTCTCGGGATACTGACAGCATCTCTCAGTATGTCGTTCCTTTTTTCAGTGTAAAATGCTCGCATTTTTTACAACCGGGAGCCATGTCCAGATTGTTGTAGTAGCTCAGCCAGTCTGCAAAGACGCACATACCCTTCTCCAAGAACAACCGATTGTACTCTTGTCACTCTTCCTCTGTTAGGAACAAAATAGTGCTCGTACAGCAGCCACGATTTTTGAGCCGTGCGCCCAAGGTAGTTGACGATGTTAAAGAAGCGGAATCTTTTCGTGAGAACGAACATGATCTTATTGGCGTTTTTTGCCACTCTGACGTTTGTGTCAGCAAGGCGCTCTGCAAAATAATCTCTGATCAGATTCAGGTCATAGGCACCTGGTCGCACCATTCTTCTATTCTGATGTGCTGCGCTTTCGGAAGACGGCTGGTGTCTTCAGGCATGAACGCCGCCTTTCTTTTTTCCCTGATGTTTTTCCCGCACTGCTCCAGCTCTTCCATGAACTTGCGAACCAGCTCCACGGGATCTTTTTCACAGATGCATGTGGGTTCGCGCTCGAGGGGGTTGCCGTTGGAGACCAATATGGGCACGTGTGTGTTCTCGAATGTGAGTATGGATGTTGTTTCCTTCCGCTGATTGTTATCCCTGTGCATACAGGAGCACGTGTGGGTAACTCTTTGTGAAAGCTTTGGGGAGAGGCTCTTTTGTTTGAGGCACTTTACAGGCCCACACCTCGATCATGGTGTAGCCTGCTTGCCGTAGCGCTCTTGTGCTCCCCACAGTTGCCTTGTACCGGTCTTCAGGCGCCACGTTGTTGCAGTCGATAATTGTTTCACGGTCGGGGTAACACGTTGGACAGGCGTGCCAATAACAGCCGTGGTATTGAAAAACCGTCTTTGTGGTGGGGTCGTAGCCATCCACAGGGGCGCGTTCAATCCACCGCTCGCCACCTTGCGCACACATTGCGTGATGAATGTGGATTTTCCGCCGCGTTGCTTCTTTTTCAAGCCAGCGGAGAGATTCGGAGGATGCGGTGTGTTTTGGAAAGAAGCCCCTCTCGGAGTCTGTTTGCGGCGCTTCATCTCTTTCGCACCTGCAATCGATCTTCGTCTTTCTCTGGGTACATGTCTGGTAATGACTTTGAAGGCTGTTGGTTCGTGTAAAGTGGCTCCTGCAATGAATACATACATACGTTTTTGCCAGCTTTGCGATATTTCTGATGACGAAAGCATGCCTGCCGAAGACACAGATGGTCAGAATGTTCTTCAGTTTCACTGAGGGGTTCTGTCTGACATTCCGTACCACTTCCCAGACTTCCTCTCGCCCAGGTTCATAAACTCTGATCCCGAGCCAGTCCGGGAAGGCTACCCTCTTATTTATTTGTTTTTCAACTTGATCAGATTCATCAAGTGATGTTTTGGGGACGTCGTTTGGTTTCAGTGAGAATTTGAAGAAATTCTTGACGAGCTCCCGAGCGACTGTTGTGCTTCCGTCCGGTCTTGCCCCACAGTGTACAGCAATGCAGTGCCAGAGACAAAAGTTGTCCTGTGGGCAAGGTCGCGGGCGGCCTTCACATCAACACTGAAGGTCTTTCGATTTTATCAATACCCAGACGGTCCGCCTCCATTCCCCTCAACCAGTTCTCCGCCGCTGGCAGGGTGTTGAACCAAGGGGAACCTTTGTTTACGAAGTATACAATCACCGCGCCGTCTTTAATGTTGTGCAACTGATAAGCATAATTGAGTCTCAGGTAGAAAGATGTATGAACTTTCTCTTGAATGTTTCCATGAAACCGGGTTTGAGGTCATTTTCCAACCCCTGATGGTGCGCCACAAGATGAACCGGCGCCCCGTTCTTTCTTCCTGATAAGATAATTTATCCTTTTAATTCACTCTAGACCATTAAGGACGTTACGCTCATCTGATGAAGAACTACTAGTACAACCCCGCTGCCATCTTAAAACTTTCAGGGAGTAAGCTTTCTCATTTTATTGCTCCAAAACTGTGGAATACCCTCCCACTGAGTATAAATTGTTGCAACCCAGCAGAGTCTTTTACATCCACTCTTAAGACATACTTTTAAAATTACTTTAAATTGTAAGAATCATTAAGTATTACGTTTTTCAGGCCTTTTTTATGTTTAGCTATAAAAAATTGCGAAAAAACTTTTCTTAAAAACATTTCAACTTTTCGATGTTCTCGGACGTCATTATCAAGTGAAAAGATGCAGTATGAATATTGTGTAAATACAAGAAAAACAATAGTTCATTAAAAAGGGAAGGTAACATAAAAATATGCTACAAGCTAAACAAAGAGTTTAGCACTAATGGAGTCACTCTGCGTGTTAAGGCTGGGCCTCAGTTCTTTAATAAATAGCATTTCATAAATGAGGCAGTCAAATTTCCCGTGGCATTTCTTGAGAATGCGAAATTAGCTCTCATTAAGAAGAGTTTTGTCACCATGCACTTCTAAAAGGTGTTTACCGATAGCCAAATACTTGTGTTCAGCAATGCGTTGATGAAGGTGTCGGGCTGTATAACCGACATAATCTGCATCACACAGATCACATGAAAATTTGTAAACAACGCAATGCTGACTTACAATGCTCGGCTTAATTTCTTTCGGCTTAAGATCTTGTTCCAATTTTTTGCTCACAAAAATTGGCCTTAAAGTGACACCAATCCTACCGCTGAGATCACGTAATTGCCTGCGGACAACATTAGCAGCTATCTGATCTTTGAAAGGAAGAACTATTCTGAACGTGTTGCTATCAAAAGCCTTTAATGAGGAATGTGCCAAGTTACGCTCTATATTCTCCCGACTTAATTATCCAATTGGCCTCATAAATTCCACCATTGATATGTTTATTCAAAATATTGCAACTAAGCCAGAAAATAAAACCGACAACGTCGAAACGTTTATTTTTAACCGTTTTTAAAAAAAAATTCTTAAATGTTTTTGAAAAAAGTTTTTTCGCAATTTTTTATAGCTAAATGTTTTAAGAAGTCGCTTCTTTTTTTTTTTATGTTACTTAGTTTTTCCGTATCACACACTGTTGTAGAGCGCTGTTGGTTCAGTAGAGCGCTATATAAGAACAGCGCTATATAAGATTATTATTATTATTATTGTTATTATTCCTCTATCCCCTCATATTCACCATCATCGAAAAATCCTGAAAGTCTTGCTGGTATTTTACATTCTGAACAACCCTGCTAAGAGGCACTCTAGTCTCCGCGAGTTGTTGCTCAATGCGCAGCACCATTTCCGGCGCCATTTCCAATAGATATTGCTCGAAGAATTTTTCGAGCTCTTGTTGACTGAAATTCCCTATCATCTCGCAAAATGGAACGTACGAAGTATATATTCAAACTAAAATTAGTTGGTACCCTAGAGGTACCCTCTCTCTAAATGGGGGTCTCATTGCCCCTCTTTTATTCGTGCTCTTCCCCCCTTCTTTCCTTTGGGTCATTTAAAACGCGTGCCTCTTCGCCTCCTCCCACTGTAATGCAAATAATGGCATAACAAACGCTTGCCTCTTGGCCTTGCCCCTCCAGTATTTATTAAAGTGGAAAACAAATACTGGCATATGAACGACCCGCCACCACAAGCCGGCCCAAAAACACTGCCAAGGCGGAGCGGGTGGTGGGTGGGACTCCGCCGGCCCCGGGTTGCGACGGATTGCAGAGAATTTGTTTCCAAGAGCATGTGCAATCTCTCACTAATAAGTAATAAGTTTTAATAATATCATAAGAAATCAGAAAAAATAAATCAAAACAGGCAATCAGACAGATACAAGACTCCTTCCACAAATGGTAAAGACTAATCGCGGTGGGCGGAGTTACAATAATCATGACTGCATGCGCAGTCCGTGGTTTACCGATCAACTGATCACATTAAGGAACAAATTACAAAGTAAGTACAGCAACTAAAATCCATCGAGAGTTACCAGTAATTAACTGCACAGTCACAATACAAGCTACAACATTATATCAACAGAAAGAAAACAAGAGGATATGAAAACGAAAATGGGATTATAAGAAGGTTAAGAAATTCTAACAAAAATATGCTTCGTAGACATAAAGTATGTAAAATTTGCAATTTCATGCAGAAGAATAGGCGTTTCAACATAATCGTTCCCAGCCTCCATTGTCAAGAGTAACAAACCATGAACACGCTTTTTAAAGGCACTTTTGGGGAGTTTTCGAAATTTGTAGAATTCCAGAGTTCAGCTCCAAATCTGGCAAAGGACCTTTGATTTAGGTTCATGCTCGAAGATTTAATATAACAGTTGCCTGAAGAGGAGTTCCTGGTCTTGTGCATATGTATTGCATTAACTGTTTAGTAAAGAGATCACTTATATTACACGGAACAGACAAACGTTAGACGTCGTACATTAAAGAAGACACGGCATGTTTAAAGGCAGAATATTTTACAGGCGCGGATCCATACCGGTTTCCACCGTTTTACGGAAATCGGTCAGAATTTTCATAAAAAATTAAAACAAAATTAAATATTTATATATTTTTAATACAAGTAAACTGCAAGTTGAATCTCCAAAATAGTTTTCACATTTAGTTTTTATTTATTCTTTTTTGCCAATTACCTGAAAAAGACAATGGTCATAGACACGTTCTGGCGGCAAAATTTTACAGCCAGATGTAGATGTAGTTGAAATGTTATCTTCTGTGCGCCAAAAGGTGGAAGACAAACATGCAAAGGGTTTCAAGAAGCCTGCCAAATTGCCGAATAGCTGGGCATCACAGTGCAAAAACCAAGAACCTGTCAGGTACAGCACAACCGTGCAAACACACCTGCTGAAACGATAGAAGACCACTATAGGAGAAATCTCACGATTCCCTTGGTTGACCACCTGATCAATGAGCTGGAAAATCGATTTGGCATTGGTGACCAGGAGACAGCAGTGCAGTACCTATTTGCTGTTCCGTCAATGCTACTTGCATCAAAAGAAACATAGATGACGTCCTTTGGCCGGTTTTCCACGTTCCATGAAGATTCGTTGCCCTCACCTTCGAGCCTTGATGCCGAGATGACTTTATGGCAAAGAAAGTGGGAACGACAAGATCTCAAGACTATCCCGACAACTGCATCAGCAACTTTGAAGGAGATCGACCATACGATGTATCCTAACATCACAGAGTGCCTCAAAATATTTTCCACCTTACTAGTCACCACATGCGAGTGTGAAAGGAATGTGTCGGCTTTGAGGCGACTAAAACATATTTACGAAGCACGATGTCACAGACGAGATTGACAGGACTTGCCTTGCTGCACATTCATTACAACATGGACATTGACTGTGACGAAATAATTCGCAGATTTGAAAAGCTTCATCCAACGGAACTGGCAAATATCTTGTCTGACTGACTCAAAAAGCCAGGAGAGGGCACTTTAAGTAGTTAAAATTGAAAAAATTTCTCGGGAGAGCATGTCCCCGAACCCCCCTAGGAGCTTGCCCCTTCGGCGCTCTTTTTGCAGTAAATCGGTCGACATTTTCCGTAGATCCGCACCTGAATTTAGGACGCGGCGTGTTCTCTGGGTTTAGGAAAATACATTAAACGAAGAACACGTTTTTGCAGTACAAGGAGTTTTTGTAAATGGGTTTTAGTAGGTTGACCCCAAGCAGCTAAAGCATATGATATATAAGGAAATAACAAGGTACGATAGATATTTTAAAGAGTAGAGAGGGGAACGAAGTGCCTAAGGCGAGATATGACGCCAATAATTCCACTTATTCTTATTAATGTATTCTGTGTGAAGTTTCCAACTCAGATTACGGTCCAGTAAAATTCTGAGATATTAGACATGTTCCTTGTACTCAAAAGAAGTAAGAGTACTTATGGGTACTGTTATCAAAAATTTGGATAACCAAATAACCCATGGCTAACTTACGCTGATAAGGATCCGGATGGAGAATGACATAATTATAATTTGACTTTTTGCATTGAGCGTTAGTTTATTTGCATTAAGCCTTACAGAGACTTTAAGCAGTTCGCTGTTGACAGTTTCTACAAGAGATTTCAGATTTTTTTCAGCATACAGAAAGTTAGTGTCATCAGCAGAGATAGAATGAAAATTTATCTGAAGAGTTATGAATATCATTGATGTAGATCAAGAATAACAATAGGCCTAACACAAAGCCTTGTGGAACACCACATGAGATCTGACTTTCTGAATGTAAATAAGAATCGACTTCTGTTACCTGTGATCGGCCTAAAAGGTATGCAGAGAACCAGTCATTAATGATGCCCCTGATGCCATTATGATAATTTTTTTTGCAGCAAAATAGCATGATCGACGATGTCAAAGGCCATTTTTAAATCCGGAATAAAGATCCCACAAGTGGATAACTTTAGATCCATGTTGTTTCGTGGATACTGATAACTTGTTATTAAGATAAATATAGACCACAGCGGGGGGATCCAACTGTAATCCAGCAGTAACGACATTATTCGTTCCTGCACGCTATCGAAGTAAAGCAATTTGAGAGCTTAGCGGCGTGGGTAAAGTGTTTGCCCACCCACCCACTTTCTATATCTTTAGGCAGTCTTGTGTTTTGTATTTCGTAGCTAACTGTCTGCCATTGATTTATTAGTGTTAGTTACCTAGTGTATAAGGATTATATTATATATCTATTTGTTAAGCTTGTAAATAAGGACTGCCTGATCCCAATCCTTGCGTCTGAAAGTGTGTAGTGGTTTACGTATGATGTTAACATGTATCAAGAATAGCGTGCT